>NIVC01000666.1:177500-200000 GCA_002269645.1 Macrostomum lignano
ATTCTGTAAAGATCAGTGCAGATTCTGTAAAGATCAGTGAAGATTCTGTAAAGATCAGTGTTGATTCTGTAAAGATCAGTGTTGATTCTGTAAAGATCAGTGTAGATTCTGTATAGATCAGTGTTGATTCTGTAAAGATCAGTGAAGATTCTGTAAAGATCAGTGAAGATTCTGTAAAGATCAGTGAAGATTCTGTATAGATCAGTGAAGATTCTGTATAGATCAGTGAAGATTCTGTATAGATCATTGCAGCCTCCAATGCCCCATCCGCTTGCAGAAGTCCCCCCGCCGCAGCCATGCTGAGCGGGCTGGCCAGGTTCTCCAGCGCCCAGAATGCCTACTTCGACCTCTCCGCCGACACCGAGCTTCACGACAGCTTGGCCTCGGAGCCACCGCCGCCGCAGCTGCCATCGATGCCGCACCGCCCGGACGTCTCCCCGGGCGCATCCGCCGGAGCGCCGGTGCCCTCCTCCGTGTCGGCCGGCCTGTCCGCTTCGCCGTCAACTCGCAGTTTGTCGCGTCGCCGACTTCTGGCTGGTCGGAAAGGCGTCGCCATCCGCGCCCTCCTCGCCTGCCTGCTGCTGCTGGCCGGCGCTCTGGCGGGCAGCGCCGTCGCCAAGGCCCGCCTGCAGCAACAGCAGCAGCAACCCGAAGCCTCAGACAGCGCTCTGGACTACAGTTCGAGCTGGAGCTCGGAGATTCTCTCTGGGATCGGTGAGATCAGAGATCCAACCCAGCAAGAGCTGCTGGCCAAAGATTTCGTTGGCAGTCAGCTGCGGGCGATGCTCGCTGCCGGAGACGCCAACGACGCTTGGCTCGTCGAGGCCACTCGGGAGACGGCGGCGGGCCTGGGCCGCAATGCCAGCCTGCGGGTGACGGCGGCGGCCGCCTGCGGCGAATCGAAGTCGCTCGGTAGAGTTGCCTACGCGAATTTCGGCAGCGAGCGGGACTTCGCCGACTTGCTGAGGGTGAGCGGCCTGCCCGACTGCTCCGGGCTAGTGCTGATGGCTCGGGTTGATGGCGGCGGCGGTGGCGCCTTCAAGGTGGCCAGGCGGGCTCGGCTCTGCCAGGCTGTCGGCTTGGTGTTTCTCGGCGACTCCGCGGAGGTCGCTGCGGCAGCGGCGGCTACCGAAGTTCTACCCACGGCAGCCATAGTCGATAAGTCCCGGGTTCGAGCCCTGTTTGTGGAATTCTCGGCAGTCAAGGGCAACGGCAGCCTGCCTCAGTGTCCGGCCAGCTTTAATTGCAGGCCGCACGAGTTTCTGGGGCCGTCGGACGAGCTGGGACCGTGAGTCGACGCTCGATGCGGTTGTAGCCAGGGACTGCTAGAATAGGGCAGCTGGATTGGAAATAAGCGAGTTTAAATTATTAATGACTGAGAGAAAGTGAAACCAGACGGCTGTTAATGAGGTACATGGAAGAGAGCAGGGAGGGAGAGAAGAGGTGGGGGAGAGGAGCGGGGAGGGAGAGGAGCGGGGAGAGAAAGGAGAGGTGAGAAAGAGGAGAGGGAGGGAGAGGAGAGGTGAGAAAAAGGAGAGGGGAGGGAAAGGAGCGGGGAGAGAAAGGAGAGGTGAGAAAGAGGAGAGGGAGGGAGAGGAGAGGTTAGGGAGAGGAGAGGGAGGGAGAGGAGAGGTGAGGGAGAGGAGAGGGGAGGGAGAGGAGAGGTGAGAAAGAGGAGAGGGAGGGAGAGGAGAGGTGAGGGAGAGGAGAGGGAGGGAGAGGAGAGGGAGGGAGAGGAGAGGTGAGAAAGAGGAGAGGGGAGGGAGAGGAGAGGTGACAAAGAGGAGAGGGAGGGAGAGGAGAGGTGAGGGAGAGGAGAGGGGAGGGAAAGGAGCGGGGAGAGAAAGGAGAGGTGAGAAAGAGGAGAGGGAGGGAGAGGAGAGGTGAGAAAGAGGAGAGGGAGGGAGAGGAGAGGTGAGGGAGAGGAGAGGTGAGGGAGAGGAGAGGGAGGGAGAGGAGAGGAGGGAGAGGAGAGGTGAGAAAGAGGAGAGGGAGGGAGAGGAGAGGTGAGGGAGAGGAGAGGTGAGGGAGAGGAGAGGGAGGGAGAGGAGAGGGAGGGAGAGGAGAGGGAGGGAGAGGAGAGGTGAGGGAGAGGAGAGGGAGGGAGAGGAGAGGGAGGGAGGAGAGGGAGGGAGAGGAGAGGGAGGAGAGGAGAGGTGAGGGAGAGGAGAGGGAGGGAGTGGAGAGGTGAGGGAGTATCCATTTTCAATTCCGTTTTAAAAAGCAATAAACCAATAAAACTTCGCCCGGCTGAGCTGCACGGCAATAAATCAGTGTCAGCCGTGAGTCCTGCCTTCCGCTCTCCATGGGATCCTGGACTAGCTTCAAACTTTATTTACAACCCCATAGAAATCAGTCAGCCTCCTGCAGGGAACTGATAAATTGTTTTTTGCCTGCTCAACCTCCGCGCTAATCTCTCCCCCCCCCCTGCAGCGCGGACCAGCTGCAGTGGCGGTGCCTGAGCAGTTTTTGAGTAATGAGGCTCGCCGCTCAACTGGTGATGCAGCGGATCCGGCTCGGGGATTCTGGAGGGAGAGGAAGTTAGCAAAGGGGAAATGGAGATTTCTTACGCCTGCTGAGTCTCCTGCTCGGCCCATCTCGCTTCCCGCGCCCTTACCTAGGCTCAGCTTCCCTCCTGAGCTGCTGCATCCTCTCTCCTCCCCTCCTCCTCTATGAAACTCCTCTTTTAATCAGAAAGCACTCGCCTTGCATTCCTGGCACTTGGATTGAAGCTGGCCCTCTTTACCGAGAATAAGTTCGAGTGCGCGGGATTTTATGAGTGCATTTATATCAGTGGGATTAATAATTGCATTCTCATAATTCCTATTTAATACATTGAAGTAGGTTTGGAGATATTGATATCGATTGTCTCTGATGTTTACTGTGAGAGTCTTTGCTATCTACAAGGAGAGTCCTTGATGTCTTCTGTGAGAGTCTTTGATGTCTTCTGTGAGAGTCTTTGATTTCTTCTGTGAGAGTCTTTGATATCTTCTGTGAGAGTCTTTGATATCTTTTGTGAGAGTCTTTGATATCTTTTGTGAGAGTCTTTGATATCTTTTGTGAGAGTCTTTGATGTCTTCTGTGAGAGTCTTTGATGTATAAAACGTTTTTTTCAGTTCAGAGCACGCCATTCTGTTCTTGACTTACAGAGGGTTGGGTTAGGGTTAGGGTTAGGGTTAGGGTTACAGGCTTCTTCCGCCTCAACTCTGCCTGATGCAGGTGGCGACTTAAAAGGTTTTGAAGCGAAGGAGAGGAGGCGGGGACAGAAGGGATTTGGAGCCCATGGGAAGTGGTCACGAAGGGCTTCCCGGTCACGCTTTTTTCCCACAAAAATATTGCCAGCCTAAATGACAGATGGTCAGCCAGTGTTTATTGGCTCACCTCTCCCCCTCCCTCTCTCTCCTCTCGCCCTGCCTCCTCCCGTATGCGCTGAAGCGCAGGGATTTGGCTTTTTTCCAAGAAAAAAAACTTTGTTAGTCAAGGGCCACCTTCAATGATTGAAGATGACTGAACAGAGAAGAGGACAAGAGGTAAGGGAAGGAGATGGCGGATGCAGAACGGCCTGCCAGCTTGGCAACCTGCCGGGGCTTACTTCTTGCTGTATTTATTCAAATCTGTCCACAGCCAAAAAGTACAAAGAGTCTTGCTTCCGGTTATGGTATGCTTTGTATTTTATCGGTCAACTAACTGATTGGGGATCACATTTCTGATCAGCTACATGGGTCACTCGTCCAGATAGATATAAATATGCATGTATAGTGTAACTCGAGTGAAGGAGTAGAGGGAGAGAAAGGGGGAGAGGTAGAGAGAGAGGAGGGTAGAGGGAGCGAGGAGGGTAGAGGAAGAGAGGAGGGTAGAGGAAGAGAGGAGGGTAGAGGGAGAGAGGAGGGTAGAGGGAGAGAGGAGGGTAGAGGAAGAGAGGAGGGTAGAGGAAGAGAGGAGGGTAGAGGAAGAGAGGAGGGTAGAGGGAGCGAGGAGGGTAGAGGAAGAGAGGAGGGTAGAGGAAGAGAGGAGGGTAGAGGGAGCGAGGAGGGTAGAGGAAGAGAGGAGGGTAGAGGAAGAGAGGAGGGTAGAGGGAGAGAAGAGGGTAGAGGGAGAGAGGAGGGTAGAGGAAGAGAAGAGGGTAGAGGGAGAGGAGGGTAGAGGAAGAGAGGAGGGTAGAGGAAGAGAGGAGGGTAGAGGGAGTGAGGAGGGTAGAGGGAGAGGCGGGTAGAGGGAGTGAGGAGGGTAGAGGGAGAGGAGGGTAGAGGGAGTGAAGAGGGTAGAGGGAGAGAGGAGGGTAGAGGGAGAGAGGAGAGAAGAGGGAGAGAGGAGGTTAGAGGGAGAGAGGAGGGTAGAGGGAGAGAGGAGGGTAGAGGGAGAGGAAGGGGAACGCAGCAATGGCAGTTCTGTATCGGATGGGTCCCTCAAAGCAAACACAAGCCAAGAACCGGACACTGCAGGCAGTCAAACAAAAAGGCACCAACTCTTCAAACAAAGTGCGTGAATTTACACACAGCACTGCCCAGTGCCAGTAGGCTTCACCCCAAACTCCAGCATCAGTTCAACATCAGTGAGATGCTGCAATCAATACGGATCGATTCCTGGCGGCTCTTCGCGCCAGTTTTTCCTGTGGCTCATTTCTGCGGCAGCAACACGCCAGGGCTCGAATATCGAAGCAGGGGGTCTGGCTATGCAGCCCAGTGCAGCCTGCTTAGAGACATGTGGATAGACAGGCAGACAGGCAGACAGATAAATAGATAAAACGCGTGCCGTATTGAGAGGCATGAGAGAAAGGAGACAGGGGAAGAGAGCAGCAGAGAGGAGAGGAAGATCAGTTGCTATGCAGGGGCTTGGGGGTCAGGAAATCCGATATGGCAGTTTAGCAGCAGCAGCCCCAGCTGCTGGCACGCAGCGATGGCGCTTGATAAGGGGTCGGGGAGGGGGCTGGGGAGGGCTTGAGCCGGTGGGGGGGGAGCTGTGTTCGAGCCAGCGGATCCGATCGATGTACTTTTTTGGGCTGCATAAGCTCTCGACAAGCTCAGAGCAGCATGGGACAATGCGAATGTATAGGCAGTCGTATTGTGACCAAAAAAGCCAATTTCTAAGTAAAGGGGATTATTAGTGAATGAGTCTTCTTGGCCATACAACCTATGATCCCGTCTCGCAAAGCACAGGGTGTGGCCGAAGTCGCATCAAAGTCAGGAAATCCCGCCGATTAAAAATTTTCCCTATCGGTGATTTGGGCGCCTCTGGGATTTTTTTGGCGAGGAGAAAAGTCCAAATTAAAATTCAATCTCAAAAGCCGATTAGAAGACGGCGATTTTGATGAAAATAGCGACTTACGCATGACTTTCTACTCAATCAGTAGTGCGGCATGCTAACCTTGCTTCTTTTCTCCGATTATCAGTAGGAATGCCAAGCCATTTTCCCCCTTGATAATTTTCTTGCTGCGCCGGAAGGGAGCAACGCAGGCACACGAAATTCAAGAACACACCTTTTTGTTGCGCACCTTCTCAAACAAGAATCAAGTCGCCAGTTCTCCGGACCTTCGAGATATCCAACAATTCTGCCAGAAGGTTGGATTTTTCCCATAAGCGCTGGTGTATTTAATATGTACACCCCTGTGCACCAATCAACGCTGCGCCTCAGTGCAGCCTTGCCAATCCTCCAAATTTCATCAGCACGTCGACCACATGTGTCTGCATCACTAGCCTTCACCCAGGCGGAGCTTCTGGACCTTCAACAGGTGGCACCAGGTGACTGTGGACAATCCTGTTGCGAATTTCTCGAGTTTCGCTGATCAAACCTCGACAGCGGGCAAGCCTCAACTGCTGGCCATCCTCAGTCTCTCAAGCATTCCGTCATCAACCTGACTGCCCACTGTCAATACTTGATCCACAAAACTAGAATAACAGTTTCGAAGGCCAGGGACCAACAAAGCCAGAGCTGATGCAGACACATGTGGTCGACGGTCCGGAGGGCCGTCACAAGGTGTACAGCCGCCCTGATTTTTCTCAACACACACCCCTTGGGGTTGGCCCTCATCGGCGAGCCCAGGGACTTTCGCGCGACAGTAGGATGAGTTCCATTTGCCCAATGGTGATGGCCAACCACCCCTCACCTGCTGGTCATTCGGTTCAGAAGACCACGGATCAACGTCCTTACCCGTAGGTCGTTTGCACGGCCCTCCATCTCACTGCCTTTGACGTCCCGCAGCCGCCTGTCCATCTCGCAGCCGAGCCGCCTGGAGCTTCGCCGCGTCACCGACCAGTTCCTGGTGCTGCGCGGCCGTCAGCAGCCGCTGCGCTACTCCATGGCCGGCGCTCCGCCTTCGTCCGCCGGAATGCTCCGCGCCATCGCCCAAGCGCTGTTGAAACGGCGCCGCCACAGCCGCAACCGGAGGAGCATTGTGCTGGCCTTCTGGGGCGACGACGCCGGGGGCCCCGGAGTCGGTGGCGCGGAATTCCGCAGCCTCGGGGTGGCAGCCTACGTGGCGCTGGACAGGGCCGTCCCGGCTTTGAAGGGCCCGCGACGGCTGCGACTGCGGGCCTCGCCGCTGCTCAACTCCGTGTTCTATTCGGCGGCGACGTTCGCGGCGAATGCCACCCCATCGGCTGGGAAGGCGGACGGGACGGGTTGGCCGGAGACAGTCGAGTCCGAGGCCACGGCTGCTGGACAGCCGCCGCTGTGAGTGAATTAATGAACTGTCAATAGTAAGCTGATGGGGGAATATGGGTGTGTTCACAAGCTCATACGTCGTAGATCATCACTTGCTGTCATTCATTCACTATTCTATGATTCACTCACTTTTCTACCTTGCCATTCGGTCACATTTCTACCTGCCGTTCACTCACTTTTCTATCCTTCACTCACTTTTTTATCTGCCGTTCACTCACTTTTCTACCATTCACTCACTTTTTTTATCTGCCGTTCACTCACTTTTCTACCGTTCACTCACTTTTCTACCATTCACTCACTTTTTTTATCTGCCGTTCACTCACTTTTCTATCCTTCACTCACTTTTCTACCATTCACTCACTTTTTTATCTGCCGTTCACTCACTTTTCTATCCTTCACTCACTTTTCTACCATTCACTCACTTTTTTATCTGCCGTTCACTCACTTTTCTACCATTCACTCACCTTTTTATCTGCCGTTCACTCACTTTTCTATCCTTCACTTACTTTTCTACCATTCACTCACTTTTTTTAGCTGCCGTTCACTCACTTTTCTACCGTTCACTCACTTTTCTACCATTCACTCACCTTTTTATCTGCCGTTCACTCACTTTTCTACCGTTCACTCACTTTTCTACCATTCACTCACTTTTTTTATCTGCCGTTCACTCACTTTTCTACCGTTCACTCACTTTTCTACCATTCACTCACTTTTCTACCGTTCACTCACTTTGCTACCATTCACTCACTTTTCTACCATTCACTCACTTTTCTACCATTCACTCACTTTGCTACCATTCACTCACTTTTCATCATTCACACACTTTTCATCATTCACGCTGCTCACTATTCCCACTTTTAGATTGCCATTCCCCAGCAGCATCGGCAGCCAATCGGAATTCGCCTTCAACTGGGGAATCCCCACGGCCGAGCCTGAACTTGTGAGTACCGAGTGCACTCCCATACGCTAAAAGTACTTACTGCACTTTATAGAATCAAAATATTCCCGAAAATAGTTAGCCGACGGATAAACTCTGTTCCATACTTTGCACAAAAAAATTCATATTTCGTTGCTACGGAGTTCTATAAAAACAACCTAAAGTACGAGCATACGTATAAAGTGCAACTGCACTTATGAAGTATTCAAGTACTTTTATCAAGTGCCCATGTTCTAATAAACAAATGTTACACTGAAACTCCGATACGCAGGTGGCCGACCCCGGCGGTGCCACAAAAGCACCCGGTGACTCCGTTGACGCAGCAACCGTCTCGCTAGCCCGACTCACCGTCGACGCCCTGCTGCGCCTGTCGGACGCGCCTCTGCTGCCCTACGACTGCGAATCGCTGGCTCGGGCAGCCACCGCCTGCCACAACTGGGCGGCTGGCCGGCTGCGTCTGGCCGGTTTGGCGACCGAGTCGCTGCGCGACGCTGTGCAAAAATTTTCCGACGCGTTGCGCAACTTCGCGGCCCGAATGTCGAACAGTCGGCTGGACACCGGCGTCTCTGAGCTCAACGAGCAGCTCGGCCTTCTGAGTCGGAGTTTCCAGGATGACGGAGGGGGTGGCAACTTGCTGATGGGCTCGGGGCCGACCGGGGTCAGCCGGTGCTTTCCCCAACTGTCGCAGGCGCTGACGGCAGGCCGCCGGTTTGCATCTAAGTCGGCAGCGGCCAAACTGAGCACAGCGTTCCGACAGGCCACGGCGGTTCTGAACGGCGGCCTTGGGGGCCGGGCGTCGGGGTGAAGAACGTGGCACTGAACTCCGCGCAAAGGTGCTGCCTATCGAATTCAATTACGATTCCTCGACCGACTCGGATTCTGAGCTGCGAAAGTTCAAAGCGCCAATAGCGAGTAACTTAAACACTTCGGCACCATCATTGAACCCTTTGCTCCCTCAGCCAAAGTCAATCAATATAGTATATGGTTTGGGACCTTCTGCTCACTCAGTCACGATCAATCAATATAGTCTATGGTTTGGGACCTTCTGCTCCCTCAGCTACAGTCAATCAATATAGTCTATGGTTTGGGACCTTCTGCTCCCTCAGCCAAAGTCAATCAATATAGTCTATGGTTTGGGCCCTTCTGCTCCCTCAGCCAAAGTAAATCAATATAGTCTATGGTTTGGGCCCTTCTGCTCCCTCAGCCAAAGTAAATCAATATAGTCTATGGGTTGGGACCTTCTGCTCACTCAGTCACGATCAATCAATATAGTCTATAGTTTGGGACCTACTGATCCCTCAGCTACAAGTCAATCAATATAGTCTATGGTTTGGGACCTTCTGCTCCCTCAGCCAAAGTCAATCAATATAGTCTATGGTTTGGGACCTTCTGCTCCCTCAGCTACAGTCAATCAATATAGTCTATGGTTTGGGACCTTCTGCTCCCTCAGCTACAGTCAATCAATATAGTCTATGGTTTGGGACCTTCTGCTCCCTCAGCTACAGTCAATCAATATAGTCTATGGTTTGGGACCTTCTGCTCCCTCAGCTACAGTCAATCAATATAGTCTATGGTTTGGGACCTTCTGCTCTCTCAGCTACAGTCAATCAATATAGTCTATGGTTTGGGACCTTCTGCTCTCTCAGCTACAGTCAATCAATATAGTCTATGGTTTGGGACCTTCTGCTCTCTCAGCTACAGTCAATCAATATAGTCTATGGTTTGGGACCTTCTGCATCCTCAGCTACAAGTCAATCAATAAAGTCTATGGTTTGGGACCTTCTGCATCCTCAGCTACAAGTCAATCAATATAGTCTATGGTTTGGGACCTTCTGCTCCCTCAGCCAAAGTCAATCAATATAGTCTATGGTTTGGGACCTTCTGTATCCTCAGCTACAAGTCAATCAATATAGTCTATGGTTTGGGACCTTCTGCTCCCTCAGCTACAGTCAATCAATATAGTTTATGGTTTGGGACCTTCTGCTCCCTCAGCTACAAGTCAATCAATATAGTCTATGGTTTGGGACCTTCTGCTCCCTCAGCCAAAGTCAATCAATATAGTCTATGGTTTGGGACCTTCTGCATCCTCAGCTACAAGTCAATCAATATAGTCTATGGTTTGGGACCTTCTGCTCCCTCAGCTACAGTCAATCAATATAGTCTATGGTTTGGGACCTTCTGCTCCCTCAGCTACAGTCAATCAATATAGTCTATGGTTTGGGACCTTCTGCATCCTCAGCTACAAGTCAATCAATATAGTCTATGGTTTGGGACCTTCTGCTCCCTCAGCTACAGTCAATCAATATAGTCTATGGTTTGGGACCTTCTGCTCCCTCAGCTACAGTCAATCAATATAGTCTATGGTTTGGGACCTTCTGCACCCTCAGGTACAAGTCAATCAATATTCTGTGGTCAAACTATAACATGAACATAAGCAGCCCCTCTGTCTGTGATCATCTTTGCACTTACTTACGAATGGCCCCTTCATCAAAATCGAGCATCCATTATTTCATTATGTTTCTTGGTCGCATGGCGGAACTGTAAACCCTTAATTTGCTTGAGCGAGGAAACAGATGTAAAAAAGCATTTCTCATTTCAATATAAATAAATAAAAAAAGAATGTATGCGAGATAAAAAGGTATCTCGCATACTTTTTTCGTTTCGAAAGAGACGTGGTTGCGCACACCAAAATCGAGCTTTCCACCGCCGAGTTCTGTGTTAATTGCGCATAATTGTGTAGCCAAAGTCGGGCTGCCACAAGGTATTCACAATGCACGCAGAAAACTATTGAATTTACTCATGTAGTCTCTGAGTGTTTACACCCCCACCTCATTGCGCTTCATACAGTACCGAGCAGACAGCATAAAAGAAAATATAATTTCTTGGAAATCTCGAGCCCAAAACGTAGCATCCGTCAGAAATTTGCTTGTAATTTTGAAAAACTAGAAGGACTCGTCTTGCCAGTATAAGAAGGAATTCAACAAAGAAAACTTTTTGCAAGAATCACGTAAGTTTTTCTTGATGTTTTTTCCAATTCAAGTTAAATGTACTTTAATTTAAGAAGCGTTTCTCTAGCTTATTGATAACATAAGCGCAGTCAAGAACTTAGAACAAAATGATCCATCTAAAATGGATCTATTCACAAATAATCGATTCACAAATGATCTATTCACAAATGATCTATTCACAAATGATCTATTCACAAATGATCTATTCACAAATGATCTATTCACAAATGATCTATTTACAAATGATCTATTCACAAATGATCTATTCACAAATGATCTATTCACAAATGATCTATTCACAAATGATCTATTCACAAATGATCTATTCACAAATGATCTATTCACAAATGATCTATTCACAAATGATCTATCCACAAATGATCTATTCACAAATGATCTATTCACAAATGATCTATTCACAAATGATCTATTCACAAATGATCTATTCACAAATGATCTATTCACAAATGATCTATTCACAAATGATCTATTCACAAATGATCTATTCACAAATGATCTATTCACAAATGATCTATCCACAAATGATCTATTCCCAAATTATTTATTCACAAATGATCTATTCACAAATGATCTATTCACAAATGATCTATTCACAAATGATCTATTCACAAATGATCTATTCACAAATGATCTATTCACAAATGATCTATTCACAAATGATCTATCCACAAATGATCTATTCCCAAATTATTTATTCACAAACGATCTATTCTCAAATGATCTATCCACAAATGATCTATTCACAAATGATCTATTCACAAATGATCTATTCACAAATGATCTATTCACAAATGATCTATTCACAAATGATCTATTCACAAATGATCTATTCACAAATGATCTATTCACAAATGATCTATCCACAAATGATCTATTCCCAAATTATTTATTCACAAACGATCTATTCTCAAATGATCTATTCACAAAAGATCTATTCACAAATGATCTATTCACAAATGATCTATTCACAAATGATCTATTCACAAATGATCTATTCACAAATGATCTATTCACAAATGATCTATTCACAAATGACCTATTCACAAATGATCTATCCACTAATAATCTATCCATTAATCTATCTCCAGAGCCACTGAAGCGATCGCAACTGCAGCCCCCAGCCCGACCCGCCGTGTCAAGAACCACAATGGCCGAAGCCGCCCAGCCGCCGCAGGAAGATGGAGTTATCCAGAAGCAGCCACAGCAGGTGCAGCAGCAGCAGCCGATGCCGGGAGCCGGCAGCGACCCCTACAGGGTTGGTTATGAGCAGTCAGCAGGGAGTGCCGGTTACCAAATGACGGTCATCTCCCAGCAGCTGTACATAGGCCAATCTGCCGATGGCCTGCGCAACTGGTCGTCAAGCGTCTGCGGCTGTTTTGACGACTTTGAATCCTGCTGCCTGGTGTACTGGTGCTGCCCCTGCTACATGTGCTGCTGCCTGTCGCACAGGTTCGGCGAGAGCTGCTGCGCTCCGTTCTGCCTGTCGCTGTCCGGTCAGTCGGCTTCGCTGGTCTACCGCACCAAACTGCGAGCCGCCCACGGCATCCGAGGCGGCGCCATCGAGGACTGCTGCGTGACCACCGGCTGCTGTATGGCCTGCTCCGTGTGCCAGATGAAGCGGGAGCTGGACTTCATCGAGCAAACCACCGGAAAGCCGGCGTTCGCGCGGCACCGTTGAAGGAGAGCCTTCGGCAAATTTCGGGATCGGGTCTCGCTTATCGACGAGTTATTGATTGAATTTCTGATACTTTATCTGTCCATGCCATTCGCTCTACTTTTAGTAGGATCTTTTAATCAAACCCAATTTTTCAAATGCTTAATCAGCAAACGTTTTCTCGCTTAATAATGGTCGATTTATTTTTCATTATTAGCTCTGTATATATTTAATACTCCATAGGAAAACAAGACATTGATTACTCGTTCTCTGCGGGATCGCCTTATCTGCCTGCCTTGAGTTTTTCATTATCAGATATTCTGATTCACCTTCATGGGGGAGATCAAGGTGGGGAAGAGAAGATGGAGAGGAAGGGAGAGGAAGGGAGAGGAAGGGAGAGGAAGGGAGAGAAAAGGGGAGGAAGGGAGAGGAAGGGAGAGGAAGGGAGAGAAAGGGAGAGAAAAGGGGAGGAAAGGAGAGGAAGGGAGAGGAAGGGAGAGGAAGGGAGAGAAAAGGGGAGGAAAGGAGAGGAAGGGAGAGGAAGGGAGAGAAAAGGGGAGGAAGGGAGAGGAAGGGAGAGGAAGGGAGAGGAAGGGAGAGGAAGGGGGAGGACGGGAGAGAAAAGGGGAGGAAGGGAGAGGAAGGGAGAGGTAGGGAGAGGAAGGGAGAAGAAGGGGGAAGAACGGAGAAGAAGGGGGGAGAAGGGAGAAGAAGGGAGAAGAAGGGAGAGGAAGGGGGAGGACGGGAGAGAAAAGGGGAGGAAGGGAGAGGAAGGGAGAGGAAGGGAGAGGAAGGGAGAGAAAAGGGGAGGAAGGGAGAGGAAGGGAGAGGAAGGGAGAGGAAGGGGGAGGACGGGAGAGAAAAGGGGAGGAAGGGAGAGGAAGGGAGAGGAAGGGAGAGAAAAGGGGAGGAAGGGAGAGGAAGGTAGAGGAAGGGAGAAGAAGGGAGAAGAAGGGGGAAGAACGGAGAAGAAGGGGGGAGAAGGGAGAAGAAGGGAGAAGAAGGGAGAGGAAGGGAGAGGCAAGGAGAGGTACATAGACATGTAAAGCTTGTACATTGACACAGACATACTTTGTGCAGCAAAGGGAAACAGGTTGTATGTTCTGATGAAATATGCAAGCAGTTCTAACGAATATAATTAAAGCCAAGGAACCTATAGGCCTAAGAGCTAAGGCCTGAGCAAGATTTTGATTTGCAATATGCAAAAATAATACCTCAATCAAACTGAGAAACAGTATCGGACCTTTATTTGCTGCATTTAATTTCAACTTCGCTATTTGCTGAACTAGAAAATTCGGGTTTGTGAAATTTCAGGTTCGTTAAGTTCAGTGTTGTGAAATTTCGGGTTTGAAAAAGTTCAGTGTTGTGAAATTTCGGGTTTGTGAAACCTTCCCCTACTACTTATGAAAACATAACTAACATAACAAAACCCTAATACATTTATGCAAAAATATTATAATATAATATACTGCACACTGAGCCATTAGACAGACAGACAGACAGACAGACAGACAGACAGACAGACAGACAGACAGACAGACAGACAGACAGACAGACAGACAGATAGATAGATAGATTTTAAAAGCAAATATAACCGGGTCTTCGTCAGGGTGTATTGTAAACTAAAAATCTGTGCAAATGGGCAAATTAAAACAGAGTTGAGTATTTATAGTGAGTATAGAAAGACGCGAGTAAAAAAAAATGATCAATATGGTTAGGCGGGCACGTTGCAACGCATGTGTACACCTGTACATCTAGTGCTCATCTGAAAAGAGGTTTGAGTTTTGGGCCTGACCATTAGTTACGACGGGCAGGTTGGATGGACATAGCTCGTAGAATGTCCTTTAATGAGCGTGAGCGAGAATAGACGGCCGCCGTGTCCAGCTCTGCAGCGTGGTTTGAAATGGACGTGCGAATTTGATGAACAACTCGCCCAGAGTGGTCCGTGAAAGGGATCACTATTGGGATGCAGGCGTCTTTTTTCAATTATGACGGTGTTTAAACCTGCCAGAGTCTGAGTCTGTAGTAAAGCGATGAGCTTCTGCTCCATATTCCTCCGCTTGCGTTGAGCGCCCTCTTTAGTGGTCAGGCCAGGCCAGTACTGAGGTACCACAGACCCATAAAGCGGAGGTCCTGAATACTGTGGTTTGGTAACCGAAAGTGCCTGGAGATTGGGGTGTCCTTAGCCACTCTGATGTCGCTCAGGTGAGCTTGAAGTCTGACTTTGAGAGCGCCTCCAGTCTCACCTACGTAGATACAGCGGTCATTGCAAGTCTTGCACAGAATGGCATACACCACATTCCTGCGGACTTTTTGACAAATTTTGTAAATCATATTTGTAGCGCTGGACCCTAAACAAACTTGGCCAAAGGCCCGTGCTCTCTGCAAGGACGGCAGCTTAGATTGCCACAATCCTGGAAGCCGAACTCCCACCGACCATCAATGCAGAAGCCTAGCTGGATGAGAGCAGATTTCTTGGCATCCCTGATTAAGCGGACAGAATATCCTTGATTCTTCAGGATGCTTGTTAAGCTGCTGCTGGCTCGTCAGCTTCACCATCGGCGCGACTTTGAGTATTGTCTGGCCGAGCCGTCGGAGGCTGCCGCCGAGCTGTCGCGCACCAGTACGAGCAGCGGGACTGTGCGCAACCGTTCACAGCCGCTGCTTCTTCGTCTGCATTCGCCGCTGCCGCCGCCGCATCTCCGTTTGTATTTTGTACGCGCGCTGGCAAGAAGATGTCAGTCAGCACATACAGCCACGCGGTGGAATCGCACGCTGCCCGCCTGTTAAATTGCAGAGGCGTAGGGCCGACAGTGTTCCGCAGCTCCAAAACGATCATCTTGACCGCCAGTCATCCTGAGCTGACAAGATCACTAGCCAGCCTGATGGAGACGTCGGAGGCTATGCTGTTTAGGCATTATGCCACAGAATCTATGTTGTCCAATAAGACCAATATGCAGGCGACGATTGCTGCTCTGGTGGCTGGACGTGCCGCCGCCGTCGCCGCTGATGCTGCTGCTGAAGCCAGTTCTGTATCTAGACAACAACAACAACAACAACAACAACAACAACAACAACAACAACAACAACAACAGCAACAACAACAACAACAGCAACAACAAAAGCAATCTGAGCATCGTCAGCAGCCACCATCCGGTAGTAGACGTCGTCGAAGGCCGCTGCCACAAAAGTCTAGCTCGGCGGAGGATGAAGCCGCCGCCACCGCAGCCGCCGCCGCCGCCGTCGATGATCAGCAGCTCGCTACTGTTGTTGACAGGCCAGATGAAAGCGGTGCAGCGTCGACGTTTCTTTCGCCTTCGCAGCCGACAACCTATGCGGATCAGAAGCTGCGGCGTCGGCAGGCAGCAATCGTGGCATCCAGCTGCATCGAGCAGATGTCCCCATCGCCATCATCTAGATCGTCGAGGTTTTTGTTGCTCGACATCAGCTCGACATCAGTAAGAACTTAATTGATTGATAACTTTGACCATAAACGATAAAAATATTATTATAAAATTGAACCTATTGAAACGCTCTATGTATACAGAACAGAGCTAGCACAAAATGGGGGCTCATTTTTAAGTCACAATATGTGGGACCAGATCACAGACGAAAAGAAAAAATTGGAGTTTTTATACACTACACAAAAGAAAATTAAGACAAGATTTACGTCGCAAAATTAGAGCGTTTCTTGAGGTAAATTAATTAATTAATAAGTAGCTATTAACATAACTAATTAATTGGTAATTGTGAAATCTAGATAATGCTCTTTTTGTTGTAACTTTCTCATCTCTCCTTTATATATAGGCCCCAATATTTTTCAATATTTTCATCTCATAATTACAATGAATCTGCGCCTCATATTGCGCGCGTTGTTGTGCTGTTTGTGCATCGTCGCTCGTTCTCTCCCTCTTTCTTATTGTTTACACCCATTGTTATAACATATTCCTAGCGTTTATTAGACTAGTAGTATAGTGTTGGTTTTAATATTAGCAGTAGCTACTAGTTCGTTGGCTGGTTGGTTGGACAAGGTTGCAGGTTGGGATTCCAATCCCGGGATCCCGGGATTGGGGCCAAAAATCCGGGATTTGAATCCCGGGATTTTTTTGGGAATCGAATCCCGGGATTTCTAATCCCGGGATTGCAAAAGTCCGGGATCGGGATCCCGGGGTTTCAAGGCCTTAATCCGGGATTGGTCCGGGATTAGAACAACCTTTCAATGCCTAAATTAGATAATTTAAAGTCTAAACGTTTATTTGAATAATAAAACATTTATTTGTTTTTGCTGTTTCTCAATGAAACGTTAAACATTTTGCAAAGCTCCTGTCCTAATTGAGCTAAAAATTGTTAATGTGAACTGTAAATGATAGATAATTTTAACTTTTTTTCGTTTTCCACCACGAGACGAGACTGAGGGCCTTTTCATAGTGCTTGTTCTGGTTCCAGAACCAGAACCAATTTGTGAAGTATAACTTTTTGTCTCCATAACTAGAGGGAGATACGTGCTATAAAGTTTTTATCATTGAATGACAGTCGCCAAAAAGAAAGTGAAAAATCGTGCAAAGTGAGGCTGTTAAGGCAGTCAAATATTAACAGAGTTTAATAGTTATACTGCTGTTTTTCTTGGAATTCCGAACCGATTCTGGTTCTGGAATTGGTAATATGAAAAGGCCCTGAGACTCTGAGAGTCGCGAGACCATGACTACTGCACGCGGCACGCCGCACAGTCCGTCTTAGGATTCCAATCCCGGGATCCCGGGATCCCGGGATTGGGGCCAAAAATCCGGGATTTGAATCCCGGGATTTTTTTGGGAATCGAATCCCGGGATTTTTAATCCCGGGATTGCAAAAGCACCGGGATTCCGGGATTTTGAATCCCGGGATTTCAACAGCATCGGGATTTCGGGACTATTCAATCCCGGGATTGTAAAATGTCGGGATTTTGGAATCCCTATGCAGGTTGAAGCGAAGGGTTGCTATCTATCTAGGGTATGTCGCGCACTATTTGGGAATTGTGATAAGCCTTAAAATATAGCCAATAGCCTTTCAGCCAGCCATTTTTATAAGTACTACAGGTTCATTATCTATATCTATATAATCTTTAAAGGGAATTAATTATGCTACGCACACTGCCGCAATTGTGCTATTACTCTTTTTCTATATTGCTTGGTTTGTTATTGTCGTATAGCTCACACTACCTCCAGTCATAATATATTCAGTCTCTATGTTTAAGTTCTATGATAAAACATAGTTACTCTTTTTGTCTATGGCCGCAACCGCATTCACACACTCTCTATGGCCCACAGTAACGCACTCGGCAGGAAAACATTGAATGTCCATATACAGGCTGGGGTTGACAATTTAACGCTCGCTTTAACGTGGCCAGACCAAGTTTATAGACAACTTTCAACATTGCGAAAATTCGGGTTTGTGAAACCTTCCCCTACAACTTACGCAGACATCTTATTCTAATTTATTTTATAATATAATATACTTCAGCCAAGAAAACAAGCTATAATAAGTACGCTCGTATATAAAAGTTTATTAGTAACATTAAAACTTTAAAAAAAACGGGGCCCGCCTTTGTCCGTGGGCATTTGCAATGTACATTGGCGGCCCTCACTTATCTTTATTTGGGGCGGGGGTGGGGTGGGGAGTATGTACATTTGCGAACGACGAAAAAAACCAGCCTTTATATTGGAGGAACTTGAGGGGGAATGACTGCCAAGCCAGCACCATTTCCAGGAAATTTAGCTTCCGGACTTGTTCCACCAGTCAAGCCAAGTTAAAGTAAAAAGTATAAACTAAAGTCAAAGAAGGTAAGATGTGATGTGATCTCTTCATTTTTGTAATCCTCTCTTCTCGCATATGATCTACTCCTATAGGTGATATAGAGAGACCTGGACTTGGACTTTCAAGAAAAAAACTATTGAAAAACTAATTCATCTTATATTTTCTGTTTCTGTTATCTCAGGTCGTAAAACTAAGGCATGCCGTTATAAACACCGTATGATTAGAATACTATAGCCAACGTCAGCCTTGAGCCAACGGCATTGATTCATTCGATAGATATCATATCTGTAATTGTTTGTGTCTACACTGCAGTTACCTCTTAGTCAGTCAGTGTGCATTCGCATTTCTTGGAAACACTCGTATTTCTTGGAAATTGGAATTCACAAAAATTGCAGAGCCAGAGTCCTAGACTGCTATACATGTAGCTAAAGTATAGAGTTTGTTGCGAATTAGAATAAATGTTTGAAGAAGCTATTAAAATGTACAACTGGTCCGAACTGAACTTAACTGAACTGGATACTGAACCGCAGCAAAGTGAGTCAGTGAGGCCTGCCTGGATATCGGAAACCTTTTAAGTTTGTGTAGGATTTCTTTCTCGATTGTGTATAGTATTCACTTATTCAACAATTATTAGGCAAGTGCAGACAGACAACAAGACAGGCAGAGTCAGAGACACTAAGACAGACAGGCACTAAGACAGACAGGCACTAAGACGGACAGACGCACCAAGACAGACACAGACACACCAAGACAGACTGACAGACACACCAAGACAGACAGACAGACAGACAGACACACCAAGACAGACAGACACACCAAGACAGACAGACAGACAGACAGACACACCAAGACAGACAGACACACCAAGACAGACAGACACACCAAGACAGACAGACAGACACACCAAGACAGACAGACAGACGCACCAAGACAGACAGACAGTCGCACCAAGACAGACAGACAGACGCACCAAGACAGACAGACAGACGCACCAAGACAGACAGACAGACACACCAAGACAGACAGACAGACAGACAGACACACCAAGACAGACAGACGCACCAAGACAGACAGACAGTCGCACCAAGACAGACAGACAGACGCACCAAGACAGACAGACAGACACACCAAGACAGACAGACAGACAGACAGACACACCAAGACAGACAGACAGACAGACAGACACACCAAGACAGACAGACACACCAAGACAGACAGACACACCAAGACAGACAGACACACCAAGACAGACAGACAGACGCACGCACCAAGACAGACAGACAGTCGCACCAAGACAGACAGACAGACGCACCAAGACAGACAGACAGACACACCAAGACAGACAGACAGACAGACAGACACACCAAGACAGACAGACACACCAAGACAGACAGACACACCAAGACAGACAGACACACCAAGACAGACAGACAGACGCACGCACCAAGACAGACAGACAGACAGACACACCAAGACAGGCAGACAGACGCACCAAGACACGCAGCCAAAGCACTGTCCCCCTTTTCGCGCCCGGCCCCAGCAGCTCCGAAAGCAGCATGGCTCGCTACGAACCGACCGCCCCGCCGCCAAAGTATGACCAAGACGAGGACCAGCAGCAGCAGCAGCGCTGGGTGACTCAGCAGCAGCCAACGGCATCCGGCATGGATCCCTACCGAGTGGGTTACAACCAGCCGTCAGTCAACATGGACAGAAGTGGCGGCAGTGGCGGCGGCACCCACGTGATGGTCAACCTGGGCAACGTGGTGACTAACCAGCCGCGCCAGCTGCGCACCTGGTCGACGAGTCTCTGCGGCTGCTGCGAGGACATGAGCTCCTGCTGCCTGGTCACCTGGTGCACCCCCTGCTTCTTGTGCTGCAGCCTGTCGCCGAGAATGGGCGAGAGCTGCTGCGCCCCGTTCTGCCTGTCGCTGTGCGGCCACTCAGCGCCTCTGGTCTACCGCACCAAACTGCGCGCCGCCCACGGCATCTCGGGCGGAGCCATCGACGACTGCTGCGTAACGAGCGGCTGCTTGCTGCCCTGCGCTCTGTGCCAGATGAAGCGGGAGCTGGACTATATCGAGAGAAGCACAGGCCAGCTGGCCTTCCAGCGGGTGTGATGGCTCTGCCTTCTGTTGTGCAGTAACAATAACCTAACAATACTTTGCATAATCCCCAGTTTTTCCCTGTTGTCAGCGGTTTTCGGGTTCACTTTGCGGCTGTCAGGATGAAATCCAAATATTTCAAGAATGGAATCTGACAGTTTCAGGATGGAATCTGACAGTTTCAGAATGGAATCTGACAGTTTCAGGATGGAATCTGACAGTTTCAGAATGGAATCTGACAGTTTCAGAATGGAATCTGACAGTTTCAGGATGGAATCTGACAGTTTCAGGATGGAATCTGACAGTTTCAGAATGGAATCTGACAGTTTCAGGATGGAATCTGACAGTTTCAGAATGGAATCTGACAATTTCAGAATGGAATCTGACAGTTTCAGGATGGAATCTGACAGTTTCAGAATGGAATCTGACAGTTTCAGGATGGAATCTGACAGTTTCAGAATGGAATCTGACAGTTTCAGGATGGAATCTGACAGTTTCAGAATGGAATCTGACAGTTTCAGGATGGAATCTGACAGTTTCAGAATGGAATCTGACAGTTTCAGGATGGAATCTGACAGTTTCAGAATGGAATCTGACAGTTTCAGAATGGAATCTGACAGTTTCAGAATGGAATCTGACAGTTTTAGGATGGAATCTGACAGTTTCAGGATTGAATCTTTTAAGGCCCCAATATTATTAACTATAATATCCTCTTATGCTTAAATTTTGGTATCGAATATCAATATTAAACAGTTCTATCCAAATTCGCTACCTATTTTTTATCAAGTATCTTCTTTAATATTTAATACTTCTAAAGTCCTTTTATGCTTTTTCTGTTTTTAATAGCATGAAAAAAATCAAAAAGTTTTAATTTTACTTGGCCGGTTTCAAGTTCTCGGTCTTGTGTCTCGGTGTGCTTAGTGGGTTTGGCAACAGTTTAAAAATATAAATTTGGTCAACTCGGTGAAATAAAAGAGATTTCCTTTTCCTTATTTCTACTGTAGATAGATAGATAGATAGATAGATAGATAGACAGATAGATAGACAGATAGATAGATAGATAGATAGATAAGATAGATAGACAGATAGATAGATAGATAGATAGATAGATAGATAAGATAGATAGACAGATAGATAGATAGATAGATAGATAGATAGATAGATAGATAGATAGATAGATAGACAGATAGATAGATAGATAGATAGATAGATAGATAGATAGATAGATAGATAGACAGATAGATAGATAGATAGATAGATAGATAGATAGATAGATAGATAGATAGATAGATAGATAAGATAGATAGACAGATAGATAGATAGATAGATAGATAGACAGATAGATAGATAGATAGATAGATAGATAGATAGATAGATAGATAGATAGATAGATAGATAGATAGATAGATAGATAGATAGACAGATAGATAGATAGATATACAGATAGATAGATAGATAGATAGATAGATAGATAGATAGATAGATAGATAGATAGATAGATAGATAGATAGATAGATAGATAGATAGATAGATAGATAGATAGATAGATAGATAGATAGATAGATAGATAGATAGATAGATAGATAGATAGATAGATAGATAGATAGATAGATAGATAGATAGATAGATAGATAAGATAGATAGACAGATAGATAGATAGATAGATAGATAGATAGATAGATAGATAGATAGACAGACAGATAGATAGATAGATAGATAGATAGATAGATAGATAGATAGATAGATAGACAGATAGATAGATAGATAGATAGACAGATAGATAGATAGATAGATAGATAGATAGATAGATAGATAGATAGATAGATAGATAGATAGATAGATAGACAGACAGACAGACATATAGATAGATAGATAGATAGATAGATAGATAGACAGACAGATAGATAGATAGATAGATAGATAGATAGATAGATAGATAGACAGACAGACAGATAGATAGATAGATAGATAGATAGATAGATAGATAGATAGATAGATAGACAGACAGATAGATAGATAGATAGCAAATACACCCCTATGCTCAACTGTTGCTATGCTGCAGGTGCATGAGAAGCGGTACTCAAAACATACTCATGCTGGATTGAATGTACACTCACTGCCGCGCTGGACTTGAATGCGAGAGAGCACTGGCAGAAGAGAAGGGGGGAGAAGCAACGCCAGCAAGTTAGGAACAATTGCAGAGTATAGACGGGTTTGCGGCTGCTGTAAAAATCATCCCATAAAGGAGGACAGGTGGACCCAGGCTGCAGCTAGGCCGGATCTGGTTGCCAGGGAAAGAAGAAATTCAACACCGCAGAGAAGCAT
>NIVC01000666.1:205000-418831 GCA_002269645.1 Macrostomum lignano
ATGCTTCGGTAGCAGATTTTTGACATGACGTAGAGCGAAACTCCCATGGAAGGCACTTTGGCTTTTTAACTAACAAGGATGTAGCTGCTGCCAACTGGATTAACTGAATGTCAGATAGGAATATTAGCGATTTAAATTGCACAGAGTTACCATTTAGGGAAAGCAAAGGGAGGTTTGTGAATGAGGGACAGGTGGGGATTAGTGACTGAGGGACTGATGGGGATTAGTGAATGAGGTACGGATGGGGATTAGTGAATGAGGGACGGATGGGGATTAGTGAATGGGAGACAGTTGGGGATTAGTGAATGGGAGACAGTTGGGGATTAGTGAATGAGAGACAGTTGGGGATTAGTGAATGAGAGACAGTTGGGGATTAGTATATGCGGATGGGGACACGTGAAAGTATTAGTGTGTTAATTCATTAGTGTATTAGTTCATTAGTGTATTAGTTCATTAGTGTATTAGTTCATTAGTGTATTAGTTCATTAGTGTATTAGTTCATTACTAGTGTATTAGTTCATTCGTGTATTAGTTCATTAGCGTATTAGTTCATTAGTGTATTGATTAAAAATAAAACAAGAGATTATAATTCTATAGAAGAATTATATTCTCTAAGGTACATAAATAAGTACCTGGTAAAAATACATTACGTGTATATAGAATATTATACTTAAATTTGCATTGCAGACGAGGCTGACATTTCTATCAGTTAAATATCATTTCATTCATTCGCAAATAATTAGCAATTAGTGATAGTAAAGGCAAAAAATTATCAAGCAGTTAATGGCGCTTTAACTGTATCAGCGCAAACTGATTCTGCGTCAGCGTGTCAGGAGGCGCCACAGTGCCAGGAGGCGCCACAGCGAACTGACACAGCGAAGGCCTGCTCGAGTGATTGAGGTGAACGTCACGTGACCGAATAGGTAGTAGATGCCGGCCATGCCGATACGGACTCGACCGTCGGCTGGCGACAGTCGGAATGGCGACGGCTCTGAGCAGTCGGGACCGACGCAGCGGAGTGGGGCCAGCGACATGGTGCCTGCGGGATCGATTTGTTGCTTGCTTGATTGGTTGTTTGCTTGGTAGCTTTCTTGCTTGATTGGTTGTTTGCTTGGTATCTTTCTTGCTTGATTGGTATCTTTCTTGCTTGATTGGTATCTTTCTTGCTTGATTGGTATCTTTCTTGCTTGATTGGTTGTTTGCTTGGTAGCTTTCTTGCTTGATTGGTTGATTAGTTTGGTTATCTGGTAGGTTGGTTGATGGATTGAGCAAGTACACACCGGGCATGAAAGTACACAGGCGAAGAATAGCTTCAATCCCCTCAGCCAACTCCTATACCTGGGAACTCACAGTGCAAATTGTTGCCACCCAGTCCAACCCACTATAATGCAGAGGGTAGATTTCGTGGTAGAAGCGTCCGTTGAGTGGCATTGTGTGTCTGGCCAAAGTAATCTTTCGTACAAATATAATTTATGGAAATACGTGTGCACGAATGTACATGTAGACATGCAGTAAGGGAATTCCATGGACTGGATTTACTGCTAATTATAGAAACCATGCAATACATTCCTTGAGGGCCAAAAAAGCACTTTGCTGTACTATTGAGATTAGAAATTTCATAATGTGCTACTTTTTTGGTTCCCATTTCTTCTTCGAGCAGAAACGTGGGCAAGCATTGCTCTCGCCCTGCACAGCACCCTCTCACCTGATTAAACATTTGCAACCTCTTCATCACCCTCATACCCTCTCAATCATCCTTCAACTCTCTTTATTCCGCTCTTCATTACCCTGACACCATTTTCATTGCCCTCACACCCTCTTCATTACCCTCAAACCCTTTTAATTGCCCTCACACCCTCTTAATTACCCTCAAACCCTTTTCATAGCCCTCACACCCTTTTCATTACCCTCAAACCCTTTTCATTGCCCTCAAACCCTCTTCATAACCCTCACACCCTTTTCATAACCCTCACACCCCTTCATAACCCTCACACCCTTTTCATAACCCTCACACCCTTTTCATTGCCCTCACACCGTCTTCATTACCCTCAAACCCTTTTCATTACCCTCAAACCCTTTTCATTGCCCTCAAACCCTCTTCATAACACTCACACCCTTTCATAACCCTCACACCCTTTTCATAACCTTCAAACCCTTTTCATTGCCCTCACACCCTTTTCATAACCCTCACACCCTTTTCATAATCCTCACACCCTTTTCATAACCCTCACACCCTTTTCATAACCCTCACACCCTTTTCATTACCCTCTTACCCTCTTCCTTACCTTAACACACTCTTTGTTACCCTCACACCCTTTTCATTACCCTCTTACCCTCTTCCTTACCTTAACACACTCTTTGTTACCCTGACACCCTTTTCATTACCCTCTTACCCTCTTCCTTACCTTAACACACTCTTTGTTACCCTCACACCCTTTTTATCACCCTCTAACCCTTTCCATCAGCCCCCACCGTTCCCGTTCTTTTCATGGCGGCATGGCACACGGAAATGACCAACTATGCTCGTAAGCAAACCTGGCTGACACAAAAAGCTATTGAAGGTATCAGAGATAGGACTGCTCACTCCGAAAGGAACATTTACAGTCATGCACAAAAGTAAGCACACCCCAAGCAAAAAATTGAGAAAAACGGCTACAATTTCTGAACCGTCAGCTCCACCACGACAAAACTGCATCACAATGATCCTTATTGACTGGCGCTTATTTTGACACATCAAGCTTTGAAAAACTCTTTGTGGCTAAGGAGCTGTGGCCAAAAATGCTCAAACACACCTGTGCAAAAGTAAGTACACCCTGTCTTAATACTTTGTAGCTCCACCTCGTGCAGCCACCACAGCCAAGAGCCGCTTGCGGTAGCCATTCACCAGCGCAGCGCACCTCTCAGCAGGCACTTTCTGCCACTCCTCGATGCAGAATTCGGCCAATTCCCGCAGATTCTTCGGCTTCCTCGCGTGAACCATCTTCTTGAGATCCGTCCACAGCATCTCGATCGGATTCAGGTCAGGGCTCTGGCTTGGCCACTCCATGACCTTGATGCGCCTCTGCTGCAGCCATCGCCGAGTTGCAGCACTCGTGTGCTTGGGGTCATTGTCCTGCTGCAGTGTCCAAGCTCGTCCAAGACCGAGGTCATGCACTGATGACTGCAGGTTTTCATCAAGGATCTGCTGATACACGGCCGAATTCATCTTCTCGGTGATGTGCATCAGCCTGCCGGTGCCAGCAGCTGCAAAGCAGACCCACAGCATGATGCTGCCGCCTCCGTGCTTGACTGTCGGCTTCAGGTGTTTCTGCTCAAATGAGGTGTTCGGCTTGTGCCACACGCACTGTTTCTCATTCCTGCCGAACAGCTCAATCTTGGTTTCATCAGTCCAAAGCACTGACTGCCAGTAGCTGTCCGGCTTGCTCAGCATCGCATTAGCGAACTGCAGCCTGGCATCGCGATGTCGCTGCTGCAGCAGAGGCTTTTTTTCTTGGAATGCAGCTGCGGAGGCCCACGCGGTTTAGGGCTCGGCGAACAGTAGTCCTGTGCGGCAATAAGCCAGCTGCATTCAGCATCTGCTGCAGCTCACCTGATGTTGCATTCGGGTTTTGGCTGACCTCTTGCGTGAGTTTGCGCAGCGCGCGAGCTGAAATTTTGCTCGGCCGGCCACTGCGAGGCAGAGATGCTGTGGTGCCGTGCTGTTTGTACTTTGCGATGATGCGCCTAACCGTTGATACAAGCACATTGAAGGCAGCAGATATCCGCTTGTAGCCATCGCCACTATTGTGAGCTGCTACAATGCGATTTCTTAACTGAACTGACAGCTCCTGGCCTCTTGGCATTGTCCTGGCGTGTATCAAGTCAATGACGAAGCGGCTGCAGTGCACATGAGCTTTATAGTAGCATGAAAACCAGTAGCTGAGCCGATTGAGGGCAGGGGCGAGCAGGACTAAAGTCGCTGGTGATGTAACAGGCAGTGAGGCGGCTGGCAATGTACTTGTGGTGGCTCGCATTTGCACAGAGGAGGTTATACTGGTAGTGAAGGGCAGGGTGTACTTACTTTTGCACAGGTGTGTTTGAGCATTTTTGGCCACAGCTCCTTAGCCACAAAGAGTTTTTCAAAGCTTGATGTGTCAAAATAAGCGCCAGTCAATAAGGATCATTGTGATGCATTTTTGTCGTAATAGAGCTGACGGTTCAGAAATTATAACCGTTTTTCTCAATTTTTGCTTGGGGTGTACTTACTTTTGTGCATGACTGTATATATTTTCGAACTCATATCAGAACTTAAAAGAAGACTTTGACACGAGAAACACTCACAAGCAAACAAGAATCAGTTTGTATAACAATAATTTTTTGTCATGCAATCAGGCCTAAAACCGCAAAAAACAAGAACAGACTGACAAAAACGCTCAGATAGTCAAACGCTTGTAAAATCTATTTAAAAACCTGTGTCAACAATGAGTTGAACTCATTTGATCAGCAAGCTGCTCTGAGAGGCTGGCAAACAATCAATTTTCCTGGAGAAAAAAGGGGAATGACAAGCGTGGAATAACAGACTTCGGGAATGGCATAACGCCCCTTGACATCAGAAGCATCACATGGACACGGACGAGCTCTGCTCAGTATATAAAAATAAAAAAGGGGTGAGAGTAAAAAGACATAAACAAGCCGTTATCGTCAAGACTAATTTTTTTAAAGAAATTAGAAACTGCACTTAACTTCCGCTGGCAATGGGAGGGTGAGGGAGGCAGGGGAGAATGAGGGAGGCAGGGGAGGGTGAGGGAGGCAGGGGGAGGGGTGAGGGAGGCTGGGGAGGGTGAGGGAGGCAGGGGGAGGGTGAGGGAGACAGGGGGAGGGTGAGGGAGGCAGGGGGAGGGTGAGGGAGACAGGGGGAGGGTGAGGGAGGCAGGGGGAGGGTGAGGGAGGCAGGGGGGTGAGGGAGGCTGGGGAGGGTGAGGGAGGCAGGGGGAGGGTGAGGGAGGCTAGGGAGGGTGATGGAGGCAGAGGGAGGGTGAGGAAGGCAGGGGGAGGGGTGAGGGAGGCAGGGGGAGGGTGAGGGAGGCAGGGGGAGGGGTGAGGGAGGCAGGGGGAGGGGTGAGGGAGGCAGGAGGAGGGTGAGGGAGGCAGGGGGAGGGGTGAAGGAGGCTGGGGAGGGTAAGGGAGGCCAGGGGAGGGTGAGGGAGGCAGGGAGGGTGAGGGAGACAGGGGGAGGGTGAGGGAGGCCAGGGGGAGGGTGAGGGAGGCCAGGGGGAGGGTGAGGGAGGCAGGGAAGAGGGTGAGCGAGGCAGGGGGAGGGTGAGGTGGCAGGCAAGATATAAAAAAGACCTATAATGGTGACAGACGAATAGTGACACACAGCAAAACACACCGCACATGAGACAAGCGGACTTAACAAAACAACTAACAATGGAAGCACATTGAATTTTAATTTTTACACTCGTACAAAGTTAACCAGCTGGCTCGTACACATGTACTTTTAAAAAGACAAATTAAAAGCCGGTCAATAGCCAGATAGATAATGCAATAAAAATTGTATTTTTTTTTAAAAAAAAGCGAGGAGCTTGTATAGAAACTACTGGTTGGATTTTCAAATTTCTTAGACGCTACTTAAAGTAGAATCTGATGGGGCTTAGCCTAGTGGTCTGGCGCGGGAAGCCAGCGGCCCAGGCTCGATTCCAAGTGCAGTCACATTAATCTGGGGCTAAATTGGAATCTCGGCTTGGCTCTGCTCGTGCAATTAATGGCCTTGATGGACAACCCCCAAGGCACAGTGAAGTGTACATGCCTAACGATAAATAAAGTCAGGGCCGCTGTGCACTCCTGTGTGAGTGTGTGCCTGTGCGTATGACTGCGTACGTATCCGCGCGCTTGTGTGCCTGCTCAGGGGAGTCGGCGGAATGGGCAGCAACGCCTCTCGCCGGTTGTGTGACAATGTCGCTTAAAGTGCGCCAGGGTGCACACAGCCCCGGCCTCTAAAAAAGATTAATCTGAAACTTGCAGGCTCCATATTTCTGTTACATTGCAACCCGCCGTGGACAACAAATCCAGTTTTATAGCACTAGACAAGACAGCAGCAGAGCCATCAATCAAATTATAAATTCTGACAAAGTTCAAGAGATTCGCTAAACGCGTACGTACCAGACAGGACTAAAAGCGCAGCGCATTAACTGTTATCCAGAAAGAGTAAATTGTTAATATCAATGTCTTAGCTAGACCTTTCGATCAAGCCTCAGCTGCCGGTTGCGAGGCAAAGTACACGAAGACAATAACGAAGAGAACGATGAGCACCAGGGTGGGCAGCACAATGGTCACCACCTGGTTCGGCAGCGTGGCCTGGTCCCGCCGCTTCTCCTCCCGATCGTGACGGGTGCGCTTCTTGGGGATGGACTTGTACCGCTTCATGTCTGCAATGGGTGGTTGTGTGCGCACTGCACTACTGACCTGATTGCAGCGAGTAGGGTGGTTTGAAAGCTGACAGGAAAATGGGAGGGCAGCGGTGGCCAGCAGCTGACTCTGGGAGGCTGGACCAGAAGATGACTCTGGGAGGCTGGACCAGCAGCTGACTCTGGGAGGCTGGACCAGCAGATGACTCTGGGAGGCTGGACCAGCAGTGGCCAGCAACTGACTCTGGGAGGCTGGACCAGCAGCTGACTCTGGGAGGCTGGACCAGCAGATGACTCTGGGAGGCTGGACCAGCAACCGAGATCTGGGATACTGGCCCAGCAACTGACTCTGAGAGGCTGGACCAGCAGCTGACTCTGGGAGGCTGGACCAGCAGTGGCCAGCAACTGACTCTGGGAGGCTGGACCAGCAGCTGACTCTGGGAGGCTGGACCAGCAGCTGACTCTGGGAGGCTGGACCAGAAGATGACTCTGGGAGGCTGGACCAGCAGCTGACTCTGGGAGGCTGGACCAGCAGATGACTCTGGGAGGCTGGACCAGCAGTGGCCAGCAACTGACTCTGGGAGGCTGGACCAGCAGCTGACTCTGGGAGGCTGGACCAGCAGATGACTCTGGGAGGCTGGACCAGCAACCGAGATCTGGGATACTGGCCCAGCAACTGACTCTGAGAGGCTGGACCAGCAGCTGACTCTGGGAGGCTGGACCAGCAGTGGCCAGCAACTGACTCTGGGAGGCTGGACCAGCAGCTGACTCTGGGAGGCTGGACCAGCAGTGGCCAGCAACTGACTCTGGGAGGCTGGACCAGCAGCTGACTCTGGGAGGCTGGACCAGCAGCTGACTCTGGGAGGCTGGACCAACAGATGACTCTGGGAGGCTGGACCAGCAACCGAGATCTGGGATACTGGCCCAGCAACTGACTCTGAGAGGCTGGACCAGCAACTGAGGATCTGGGAGGCTGGCCCAGCAACTGAGGATCTGGGAGGCTGACCCAGCAACTGAGGATCTGGGAGGCTGGCCGAGTAACTGAGGATCTGGGAGGCTGGCCCAGCAACTGAGGATCTGGGAGGCTGGCCCAGCAACTGAGGATCTGGGAGGCTGGCCCAGCAACTGAGGATCTGGGAGGCTGGCCCAGCAACTGAGGATCTGGGAGGCTGGCTGCCCAACTGAGGATCTGGGAGACTGGCTCAGCAACTGAGGATATGGCAAGGTTCTCCCGTCTACTATAATATATATATCAGTAAGTCAATTCTGGCTTACATGTTGAAAATTGTTTAATCAGTCAAATGTTTTTGCTAAAGACAAGCAGATAATATCGATGCGAAGATGTTTATTTCAAATCAAAATGACTGCGCTATGAGTGACAAGAATATGCATTACTGAGGACATGGTGGAGCAGAACAGGATACTTCGCAACCAGCAAACTAATATTCTAATTTAGAATACTTTCTATTGCTGCAAAATTAACTGGTGGATTTTACGATAAAAAATGCCTCACATTTGAGAGTACTACTAATGCTTCAGTAGGCACAGGCGAACAAATAGACTGGCAGACAAATACTGGCAAACTGGCAGTGATGGACATAGCAAATAGTGCTGCTAAACTCTTAACTGAGAGTCAACTACGAGTATTTTAAGCACAATAGAGCATTGCTAGAAGGACTAAGCCTGAGTATCTGGGAGGGCGGCAGCTTTCAGCTCAGGAGCTGGGAGTGTGGAATCCTCCAACTGAGGATCTGAGAGTGTGGAATCCTCCAAATGAGGATCTGGGAGGGTGGCAACTTCCAACTGAGGATCTGGGAGTGTAGCAGCTTCCAACTGAGGATCTGTGAGTGTGAAATCCTCCAACTGAGGATCTGGGATGGTGGCAACTTCCAACCGAGGATCTGGGAAAGATGCATCGCCTACCTCCCTGAGAGCGAAGCAGCACTAAGAACACAATAAAGGCCAGCACAGACGGAGAGAGAACTGACGCCCGTCACTCCGATGGACCGCACGCCAGCACCAGGTCGGCCACGGTGCGGGCAGCGGCAGGGCAGGTCGGGCAGGAGTAGGGCAGGCTGGCAGCCAGGCAGAAGTAGCAGCAGGGTCCGCAGCGGCAGTCGCTGCTGCACAGAGTGGGCAGACAGGCCTCCTGACCGCACAGCCTGCAGCCGCCTGGACTACCGGAAGCGGCACCAGACGAGCCGTCACAGTCGTAGCCGCGTCTACCGGAAATGAATCGGCGAGCATCGGCAATGGCGCCGGCGGCGGCGTCGGCCAACTCGGCGAAGCTGTGCCAGACCAGCTCCCGATCGACGAATGCGAATGCCGCAGGCTGGTACAACCTGGGCGGACCCGGCGGGTGGCCCCAGCGGGCGCCCAGCAACCGGTGGACCAGGCTGACCCGGCGGCCGTGCCGCATGAAGGCCAGGAGGTTGGCCAGCTCCAGCAGGCTCAGTGCACCGAATAGAGCTGAGACTAGCGAGACGCTGGCGGCACCGCTGCTGCTGCCGCGTGCATTCTGAACAGGTTTGAATGCCACATTTAAAGTACATTTGAGAAATGGAGGCCACCATATCCGAAATCTACAAGCAAAGAATAGAATCCACACCCCGAGGGCTGCGGGCACCCTAACGCAATGCCCTTCGACGACATTGAACCACATCAAGCACTGACTCCTGAGCACAATCCAACAAACTACTCTGAACAAAGACTGGAGACTCACGGCCAGGTTTTGAGCACAATCCAACAAACTACTCTGAACAAAGACTGGAGACTCACGGCCAGGTTTTGAGCACAATCCAACAAACTGCTCTGAACCAAGTCTGGAGACTCACGGCCAGGTTTTGAGCACAATCCAACAAACTGCTCTGAACCAAGTCTGGAGACTCACGGCCAGGTTTTGAGCACAATCCAACAAACTACTCTGAACCAAGTCTGGAGACTCACGGCCAGGTTTTGAGCACAATCCAACAAACTACTCTGAACAAAGACTGGAGACTCACGGCCTGCCTCAGCCTCAACCAGTCCCGCCAGTAGCCAACCAGACACAGGGCTGTCAAGAATTTCAACCGAGTCGCGTAGCCACCAGCTGCTCCGGCCGTCAGCAGTTCCAGTCCGTAAAGTTTTGCGCCAAAAGTTGCGGCAGGCCCGCTGGTGCCACACAGCATGGCGCCACATAGCAGGAATCGAACTGCTGACCTCAGCTCGACAGACCAATCGGAAACTAATGGCTGCACCAGGCTTAGGGCGTCCAGAATCCGGTCAGCCAGCAGGGCTGTCATGTCCTCATCAAGGTCATCGGCCTCCAGCTGGCTGACACGCAGCGCCTGCACTGTGGCTGGTTCAGTGGCAGCCTGGAGAGTTAGATAGCAAGTACAAAAACAGGAAAAATTGAATGCTACAAATATTTCAGTGGCCTAATCTTAAGCTTATATGCTTATGCACTATTCAATTGCAATATTGTAGCAATAGCATAGTGTGTTATTCCATCTAGATACATACATGCGCAACCTTGGGAATCTCACGTGATCACTGCTCTCACGTGACTGCTCTCAGCCAATAGCGACTTACATGTGTGTGTTGCCAATAGAAACGGCCGGGTGAATCCCTAGGTTGCGCCCAAGCATGTCTAGATAGGTAATTTTTATCATAAGCATAAACATGTATTTAGGCCAACTTTGTCTAATAAGTCTAATTTAAACCCTTGACAATAAGTGAAATAACAGTGTATAAAAGTTATACATGTGCAACACCTGGCTGGCTAGTGAGGGACCCAGCCGAGGTAAGTTGCAAAAATGCCCACCCAAAAATTTAGTCATAGTTACTCTTGCTGTTTACCCAAAGTTATATTAGTTTTTGCTTAGGTTTCTTTCATAGGTAAGTCACATTTTTGGTCAAAAAGTAAGTTGCATGGCTGGTATAAATTAGAGGGGGGTTGTAATAAGAGCCATAGTCCAGATCATGCTGGGTGCATGCCCAAACAAAAATTAAATAATAATAAATTCATGCCAAAAAAATTGAGTGCATGCCCATTCTCAGAACTATGCCAGTTTTGCAACAATATATGACCTTTTTAATTGCGCAATAGATCCTATTTGGCACATAATTTAGTTAATTTTAATGCTTTTTTGGCGATACTATTTATAGCAGAAAATGAAAACTTTATTACACTTTATTACGAGGTTTAAGAAAACCATAAATTTTGAAATATATACTTAAAAATGAACTTTTTCTATCTTTTTATCTATTTCACAATGACTCTTCTGCGTGATTCTATAAAGTGCATGCTAGGTGTGCACCATACTATTTTCTTAGGAGTAATGCATGCCAACTGTGCACGCCTACTTTTGGTATGCAAGGCCAATATATGCCCAAATTTTTGGCCCATTCAGGCATATACTACAATTACATGATCCAGAGTATAGAACAAGAGTGACAATAATTAACAATAAAATCAATTTCTAAACCATATCAAAGAAGCTGGCAATGGATGCCACATTTAAAAACTCTTTGTCTATTGGCACTTGAAATACTACAAGACATTAAGCAAGAGCTCAAAGTTGACTATCCAACCACAAAGTATTTTATTTTTTTATTTTATAAGCTTTTGACAAGTTATATTTTTGATAAAATAAGGAAGTTTAAAAGTAAATAGCATGTTTCTGAGAAGCACTTTGCTCTGAAAACAAATCTTGAAAAAATTAAATATATGTGGTAGTTGGAATTACCACTATGAAACTAATAATTTCATTTTTTATAAAAACATTTCATGGACTTTTGATTTATGTTTGCCCTAATTTCAGGTCCTACTTGTCCACCCCCTGGCGCAAGCTATGACGTAATTTTTGCCCTTTTTCTGATTTAACTGTCCTATTTTCTGGTTTTGTATGCCCCTTTTCTAGATATTTAGTTTTTTTCTATGCTCTTCTATGGAGTTTTTCTTTTGCCACATTTTGGGCCCTGGTGTTCTTGCCCCTTCCCATTTTCTAAGCTACATTGGCCACTTTTTGCTTTGCATTTTGGTATATATATAACTCCGCCCTCTGCTCCTGTCTCGAACCCCAAACACGGACCTCTCTCTTCCTCTTCCTCCTCTACCCTTTCTTTCCCTTAACTCAAACAACTTTATATTGCTAACTTAAATTCTTTTTAATCTGTGCTCAACCAGCTGTGACTTAAGTTTTAATTAGTTTAGAGCCCGCACTGTGGCACCCCTATTCATTTGATTGTCGAGTTGACTCTCTTGTGTACAAAATAATAACTTTGTTGGACACCAATAAACATACATGCGCAACAGTTGGCCGAGTTGGCCGATTTGGCCAACCAATTTGGCAGCCAACCAAGGAAGTTGCAAAAATGCCCACCTAAAATACCCTAGTAGTAGTACTAATTAGCTGACGAGGCATTTTGACTAAATAGGACAGTCATAGTTACTCTTGCCGTTTACCCAAAGTTGCATTAATTTTGATTAATGGTTTTCTTACATGTAAGTTGCATTTTTGGCCAAAAACTATGTCGCATTTTGTTACAACTAAGTCGCATGGCTGACCGAATTTTGCAGGTTGCACATGTATGCCAATAAATAAGCAACAACTTTGTTTCTTTGGTGTATTATTGGAATTAAGAGCCATAGTTTAACTTAAGTCTTTTGCCCATAGGGCATAAAATAACCCTGTCTTAACTTAAAGAAAGCTCTGAGACTTCAACATTCCATAATATGCAAATTACGGTGGTGGCAGCGCTACTCTACTGTTAGTAACAAGACAAACATATGAGGTACATTAATTTGGTGTCTGAGGACTCACATCTGAATGCTTGCACCAAACTAGGACCACTCACCTACAACTAAAACTACCCTCCCTGGAATTGAGGACCTTGGCAGCCAGAGTACCAGGAGAAATTTCATTGAGATTTGTCAATGCGATTTTCTAGATCTAATACATGCAAAATCAATGTTGGCGGCAATTCAAAATTAAACCACCCCACAGTTGGTGTTAGCTAATGTCAAGTTGAGTTCAAATTATATTTCCATTTCTCTACACATACCTCATATACATCTTTTTCTTAGAAACACCTTACTTTAAACAAGACAAGTAGCATACTTCCTTTTTAAAATTGATCTATTTAAGCAAGGCATCAAATTACAAGTGACCAATCTAGAGATTTAATTCAGTTTAAATGTGAAATAATACACACATTATTTGTCACCAAAATGGATGTTAGGCCTACCAAACTGACTATCACCAAAGTAGGATTACCATAATTCTTGCCTAAAACGAAAAGACAAAATACATCAAGGCAAAGCGTGGCTAGTAGGCCTAGGCCTAGCTTGCTTAGGCATTTAGCTTCCTGCCTTAGAAGGCAAAGGCTTTAATGTCAATAAATAATTAAAAGACAAACTTAATCCAAATCACCCAACATTAGTATTTAATAAACAAAAAATAGTGCCATTTGGTATCCTATGTCAATGCCAAATTGAAAAGTAGAATGCTAGCTAAAAACAGTCAAAATTTTTATTAAGTTGTCTCTATACGAAAGTACAAAACTGGTTCTATGACTAGGACTATAATAGCATTATTTGCATTTATAAAAAAGAAGCATTCTGGTGTCATAGGGTCTAAATTTATACACAGAAATAATGACTAGTGGCACAGTGTCAGTCACATCTGCCATCAAGATACAAATACAAATTACAAGAGGAGGTCGCGCACACTAACTAACTAGATTAATTTAAAGTGTGACGTCGAAGTTAGTGTTAAAATGGTGCGTTTTTTGTAAGTACCTTTGCAAAAAACACACCCTTAAAAGTTAAAAGTTGTAACAACATCCTCAAGCCGAGTTTAGTTGATTTTTAAAGAAAGATCGATGACTAAGTGTTTAATATTTTTTGTTAACTTTTACAATGTCCGCGAAAACTTAACTTTCTAAGAATAATACAATTTTCGTGTCGAAACCGGCTATTTTTGTAGTCTGTCTGCTGTAGTTAGTTTCGGTATTTGAGGAGTAGAGATCTTATCCAACGGCCCTCCTTTGTAAGAAGCTCAGCTACAACCACCTGTTAATCTTTTAGACTGACGCACAAACTTCAGTCTTCTATTCAGCAAATTAGGCCCCTACTAGGCCCCTACTATCTCATAGTATCTCATATAATAACTAAACTAAACTCAAAACTAAAGATGAAGGAATTTCTTACACTAGCGTTTCTTTCTTTTGCTATGCTAGCTGGATCTTATGGTATTGGAATGATTCCTCTCGCATTTAGTCTTTCTGAGGTAATTTTAAAGATCTTCTTTAACTTTTTCGTATTTGCTGATTCAAGGGGAGCTATTTGATTTTAAGAAATTTTTTCTAAGTTTATACTTTGCTTAGTTAGACTAGGCCTGTCAAAATTTATAGCACATTAGGTCATTGCCATATCATAGCAGGTTATAATAACTGGCTATTGTAAAGAAGCACATGTAATTATTTTTCAACCTAAATGAACACTAGAATGTATTTATTAATATTATTGGGATAAGAGATATATTTAATAATACAAAACTATTCAAAAATAGCACAACTTGTTAGGTAGTCAGTGATACAATTTTCAATGGGTTACAATGGGTAGGCCCTAGCTAATAGTGGCTGATCCAGTAGAGCATCCAACCAAACTGCACTAGGGGCATAATGAAGGTTTTATATATCTTTTAAGGTTTATTCTATATTTTATTTGGTAGCATAGGTAGGCCTAGATATCCAGCTATCTAGTCACTGTAAGCAATGATCACTAATCATGTCATTGATCAGATTTTCATATTCCATTTTGTCATAGGCCTATTGGATGACAAAGTGACCAGAATCAAAGTAACTTTGAAAAACAATACGACAAAGTGACAAATATTTCTTATACTGGATACTTCATGATATTTTTCAAAGTTGCGTTGCTTCTAGTCATTTTGTCATCCAATATAATGAAATGGAATATGATGATCTGATCATTGGCAAAATGATCAACCAATGAATCTGTGTGAGATTTAAGTTAGTGCAAACTATTTTTTGTTTTTATTAACTATAAGCTGCAGCAAGCAGAACCAATTGATTGATAGGTTTTATCAATTGAGATGACAAAATGACTGGGATCATTAGGATTCCAAGTAAATATGTTTAATTGCCACATTAATTCACTTGGAAGTTGGAACTAATATGATTGGTGGATGATGAAATGACTCTCTTCAGGTAGTACATGCTAATTAAAATTATGAAGTGACCCTAGTCAAGGTGAGCATCCTAGACACCCTAGATGACAAAATGACTAGGCCTAGGAACCACTAATCAGGCCAGGGACAATCAGTTATAATTTACAGAGTTAAAGGCTTGTAACAACTACATAGTTATAGTTTGAAAATAAATCAAAATAATTTAAGAATATTTTTAATTATTCTTTGGCATTTATTTAAGTTAAAAGTATTTAATTTATGCTTTACAATTGCCTAACCTCCTGATATAATATGACGAAGTGCTATTCCTATAATATTTGTATAAGACCATATAAGGCTGAAGCTTTGATATTTTCATATCAATTATCTAGTTTCTCAATTAAAATTGTCATGATATTTAAACACAAAAAGAAAGTCTAAACTAGGGTACAAATCAGTACCAAACCTAATTTTTATAGACTATACTTCTTCAAGTTATTCAATACCTATATAAATTTTTTAAGGTGCATATTGGCATTAACTGTCTATAATTATATAAAAGCAAATTATAGTCGTTAATTAAAATTTAGTTAAAATTAGCTAGTTGTAAGATTTAGAATGTTGTAATAATATAAAATGCATTTATTCTATAAAAGAGCCTACTATAATATAGTCTTAAATATTTTTTTTAAGTTTTTAGTACACAAGAGCAAAGTTTTACTGAAAATTAATGCAAGACTTCTATTACTAGCTTATGCTATTATATGCCAGAATGTATATATAGTACTGATTTGTATATATTTAGCATATACCATATATTATTTTACTAGCATACATTACATATTATAAAATCTATAGTCATTTTTTTCTATTGTTAGTTTGTCTACTAGCAAACAAATTGATTATTCAGTAATAAAGGTGTTAATTACTTGATAAATTTATTTATTAAATGATTTGTATATAATTGAGTTGCTCATATTTTAAACAAAATAAAAAAAAACAATTAATTATAGTTTGTTTATATACAGCATAATTTAATGGCTTACAGTATATTGCAAGTCTTAAAAGAACATGTTGCCTTTATATATTGTTGTGTCCATGGGCTAAATAGAATAATGCAATATGTAAAAACAAAAGTGGTACCATAGACTAAAAGTCATTAGGCTAGCTGCCACAATAACTTAATTTAAAGAGCCAATATTTTGTCCTTGTCTTTTATTTTAAATTGAGATTTTGAATGTATTTTATTTACTTCTTCATTGCAATTTCTCTTTCCCTTATTTATATAGTATGGCTTATAAATAGAATGTATTTAAAAGTACAGTGATAAAAATTGAGTTACAAAGACAGAAAGTTTAAATAGTTATGAGCAAATTTCATGCCATATTTGTTATAGGTTGCTTTGCTTTGCCATTTTATTGAAAAAAAAGTATACTAGTAAGCACTTTGGTGAAGCCATGAATTGCAATAATAAAACTTATATGGAAATGTCCAAGTCTAGCTATACTCACTGCTAAAAAACATGGTATTTAATATCTATTCTTATTCCCTTTAGCATCCCTCAACTAATTGGCCCATATCTATTTTTTGTCCATTGAAATGTACCTAGACCATATGCCAACCCTATCTCTCTGAGTTTGTGGGAATTAATGCCCTCAAATCCATATTCCATAAACTCAATTCATAATGTTCTACTTCTCCTAAAGCCTCAAAGCCTCCTAAAGCCTCAGTACTCAATCTGAGCACAGTATGCTTATAAGTGCTCAAGCATCCCTGCCTTTCTTCAAGACATACCATGTGTTATCTTATCCTAAACTCCCTCCCCCATTTTGAACCACAATCCCACAACCCCTTAAACTCTCAACTCTTAAAACCAAACTTCTCAGTCCTTAATTCCCTAATTCATATTTATCCCTAATTCTTTCCTTTCTAGCCATAATATAACTGTTTGCCCTATCATGGATCTCTAGCAAACAAACTGATAGCAGACAAAATGACCCATAACCACTGTTAGTATAGGCTGAATTGGAATCAGGAAATAATTTTATTAAATGTGCAATTTGTATTTAACTACAATGCATTGTACTACTACTACTACTACTACTACTACTACTACTACTACTACTACTACTACTACTACTACTACTACTACTACTACTACTACTACTACTACTACTACTACTACTACTACTACTACTACTACTACTAATACTAATACTAATACTAATACTAATACTACTACTAATACTACTACTACTACTACTACTACTACTACTACTACTACTACTACTACTACTACTACTACTACTACTACTACTACTACTACTACTACTACTACTACTACTACTACTACTACTACTACTATATTAAAATTACTATTGCTATTACTACGAGGGGTGTCCCAGAAGTAGTGTCTCTTTTGCTTGCTTCCACAAGTATTAATTTGTGATAAAAAATCATATGCCTTAAAAGTTAGCGGCTTATTTTAGCTTTCATGCCACGCAAATCCGATCTTTATAAGTGCTTCCTGCTGTAAGAAGCATGCATTTGTTCGCATACCCTTGGCCATAGAAATACACACCGCATAGTGCTTCTATGCTCACTCAGAAGGAAGCCACAAGTACAGCTGATCAAGCACAGAGTTGCAAGACAGCAGCTGCAAGATTTGTTCCAGTCATGGACCCTAACATTCACCCTACAGAAAAGCAGAGACACACAATTTTTACACTCTGGAGTCTTGGTCAGAAATGCCCTGAAATTCACGAAAACCTGACCCGCATTCACCGTCCCGATGCCATTGGTCGACGAGCGGTTTGCAGGTGGATCGAGCAGTTCGAGGCTGGCTGAAGATGTTAAAGGCCGACCACTTTTGGGTAAGTTAACAACACTGCCGGCCAGCTTCGAACTGTTCGATCCGCCTGTGGGCCGTTCGTCGACTGGTGGCGTCGGGACGGTGAATGCGGGTACTATACCAGTCTCATTAACATTTAACAAAAATCCTATTTAAACTGCGATTCCTGACGCCAGGAGCGGCTCCGCCTAGTGACTATATTCGGCGCCGGCCTTCTAGTTGGCACGGCGCTCTCCGTCATCATCCCGGAGGGTGTGCACGCAATATACGATGCTCCCGGTGCTGCCTCTCGCGGCGGTGGCAGCGGCGGCGACCCACCGGGGCATCTGCTGCTGTCCGCAAAAGACGTCCTGCCTCACCACGCCGATTCAGCGGCTGCCGGCGCCGCGGCCGCTGTGGCCGGAGGTGGCAAGCGGCTCATCCAGGCTGTGGCGGCTCCGCAGGCTGCGGCCGCTGCGGGCCCTGGCGCTGCCGGGTCGGCGTCGGGCGGCGCTGCCGCTGCCGCTGCCGCCGCGGCTGCCGGCTCAGCTGGCGCGCATCACGACGCCGAGGGATGGCTTGACGAGCATCAGGTGAGCTATTGATACCTGGGATCAGTTACTGGTGATGCTGTGGATAGATGACTGATGATACCTGGGATAGATGACTGATGATACCTGGGATAGATAATTGAGTGATACCTGGGATAGATGACTGATGATACCTGGGATAGATGACTGGTGATTTTTTTATTAGAGGCAGGGGGGTTGTGTGCACCCTGGCGCACTTTAAGCGACATAGGCACACAACCGGCGAGAGGCATTACTGCCCATTCCGCTGACTCCCCTGAGCAGGCATACAAGCGCGCGGATACGTACGCAGGCACACACTCACACAGGAGTGTACAGCGGCCCTGACTTTATTTATCGTTAGGCATGTACACTTCACTGCGCCTTGGGGGGTTGACACTCAAGGCCGTTAATTGCACGAGCAGAGCCAAGCCGAGATTCCAATTTAGCCCCAAATTAATGTGACTGCACTTGGAATCGAGCCTGGGTCGCTGGCACACCAGAGCAGCTGCGCTACCGCTGGGCTACGGCCCCCGATGACTGATGATACCTGGCATAGATGATTGAGTGATACCTGGGATAGATGATTGAGTGATACCTGGGATAGATGATTGAGTGATACCTGTGATAGATAATTGAGTGATACCTGGGATAGATGATTGAGTGATACCTGTGATAGATAATTGAGTGATACCTGGGATAGATGATTGAGTGATACCTGTGATAGATAATTGAGTGATACCTGGGATAGATGATTGAGTGATACCTGAGATAGATGACTGATGATGCCTGGGATAGATGATTGAGTGATACCTGGGATAGATGATTGAGTGATACCTGAGATAGATGACTGATGATACCTGGGATAGATGATTGAGTGATACCTGGAATAGATTATTGAGTGTTATCTGGGATAGATAATTGGCGATACCTGGGATAGATGATTCAGTGATACCTGGGATAGATGATTATTTGGTGATACCTGGGATAGATGATTGAATGATACTTGGGATAGATGATTAAGTGATACCTGGGAGACATTGGGACATAAAAATGATGACTTGAGACACCGTGGAGCAGCTAAACACAGGGTTCGAGACGTATCCGCCCGCCCCAACAATCCGCAGGTGATTGGCCTAACCCTAGTCCTTGGCTTCGTATTCATGCTGCTAATTGACCAGCTGGGCGGCTCCACCTCGCATCGCCGCCGGGTCTCGGACTTGTCGGACTCCCGGCCGGGCTTCACAGCCTCTCTTGGCCTCATCGTTCACGCCGCCGCCGACGGCATCGCTCTGGGCGCGGCTGCGTCCACCTCGCACATGCGAGTGGAACTCATCGTATTCGTGGCCGTCATGCTGCACAAGGGCCCGGCCGCGTTCGGCTTGACCTCCTTCCTGCTGCACGACGGCTTTGACAGGAATCGGATTAAACGGCATCTGCTGGCTTTCTCTCTGGCTGCTCCAGTTCTGGCATTGGTCACTTATCTGTGCCTTAATCAGGTCGGCTTTTGGGGCTTTAATCTATTGTATTATAGAGCCTTTGATCTACCTTATAATCCACTCTAATCCACTCTATGAGTCGCCCCTAATCCACTCCAGAAGTCGCCCCTAATCCACTCTATGAACCGCCCCTAATCATCTCTATGTATCACCCCTAATCCACTCTATGAGTCACCCCTAATCCTCTCTATGAGTCACCCCTAATCCTCTCTATGAGTCACCCCTAATCCACTCTATGAGTCACCCCTAATCCTCTCTATGAGTCACCCCTAATCCTCTCTATGAGTCACCCCTAATCCACTCTATGAGTCACCCCTAATCCACATATGAATCGCCCCTAATCCACTCTATGAGTCGTCCCTAATCCTCTCTATGAGTCACCCCTAATCCACTCTATGAGTCACCCCTAATCCACATATGAATCGCCCCTAATCCACTCTATGAGTCGTCCCTAATCCTCTCTATGAGTCACCCCTAATCCTCTCTATGAGTCGCCCCTAATCCACTCTATGAGTCGCCCCTAATCCACTCTATGAGTCGCCCCTAATCCACGCTATGAGTCGCCCCTAATACACTCTATGAGTCGCCCCTAATCCACTCTATGAGTCGCCTCTAATCCTCTCTATGCATCACTCCTAATCAACTCTATGAATCGCCCCTAATCCGCTCTATGAATCGCCCCTAATCCTCTCTATGAATCACCCCTAATCCACTCTATGAATCGCCCCTAATCCACTCTATGAATCACCCCTAATCCACTCTATGAATCACCCCTAATCCACTCTATGAATCAGCCCTAATCCACTTTACAAATCGCTAATATTTTACTCTACAAACCGCCCCTAATCCGCTCTATGAATCGCCCCTAATCCACTATGAGTCGTCCCTAATCCTCTCTATGAGTCACCCCTAATCCTCTCTATGAGTCACCCCTAATCCTCTCTATGAGTCACCCCAAATCCACTCTATGAGTCGCCCCTAATCCTCTCTATGAGTCGCCCCTAATCCTCTCTATGAGTCACCCCTAATCCACTCTATGAGTCGCCCCTAATCCTCTCTATGAGTCGCCCCTAATCCTCTCTATGAGTCACCCCTAATCCTCTCTATGAGTCGCCCCTAATCCTCTCTATGAGTCACCCCTAATCCTCTCTATGAGTCACCCCTAATCCTCTCTATGAGTCGCCCCTAATCCTCTCTATGAATCGCCCCTAATCCACTATGAGTCGCCCCTAATCTACTCAGAAAACTTACTGCAACAATCGCCTTAAGTTTGTTCATAAATCTCAATTTATTTAATTAATCGAATTCCTAACAGCTACTATAAGTAGCACTGCTGCGCCTCCAACCCACCATCCCGCAGCAAAGCAAGGAGTCTCTGGTCTCGTGGAACGCCACAGGCTTGGCCATGCTATTCTCTGCTGGCACATTCCTGTACGTGGCCACGGTTCACGTGCTGCCCGAACTGGTGAAAGCCGGTCACAGTCACTCCATTGGTGGCGGTGTCGGCGGCCCGGCCTCCATTGTCAGCGTGGAAAGCAGCCGAGGATTTACGCTTAAAGAGCTCTTCTTCAATGTGCTGGGCAGTTGCCTGCCGCTGGTGCTCAGCCTGGGCCATTCGCATGAGCACCATTGATCTTGGAATTTTGGTTTTATCGATTTAAACTTTTTTCTGCTTGCGTTGTCATGGTGAACAGACTTTTGCGTTAAGCTTTAGTTTTGAATGAGTCGCATCTTTGTATGCAATTCCGTATTCACGTTGCTTTGTAATGGGTGAGATTTGAGGTCTGACATCTATCTCATGGGTGAGATTTGAGATTTGACATCTATCTCATGGGTGAGATTTGAGATCTGACATCTATCTCATGGGTGAGATTTGAGATCTGACATCTATCTCATGGGTGAGATTTGAGATTTGACATCTATCTCATGGGTGAGATTTGAGATTTGACATCTATCTCATGGGTGTGATTTGAGATTTGACATCTATCTCATGGGTGAGATTTGAGATTTGACATCTATCTCATGGGTGTGATTTGAGATCTGACATCTATCTCATGGGTGAGATTTGAGATTTGACATCTATCTCATGGGTGTGATTTGAGATCTGACATCTATCTCATGGGTGAGATTTGAGATCTGACATCTCTATCTCATGGGTGATACTCGGGATCTAAAATCTATCTCATGGGTGAGATTATGAATCAGAAATCTATTTTATAGGTAAGATTTGAGATCTGACATCTATCTCATGGGTGAGATTTGAGATCTGACATCTATCTCATGGGTGAGATTTGAGATCTGACATCTATCTCATGGGTGAGATTTGAGATCTGACATCTATCTCATGGGTGAGATTTGAGATCTGACATCTATCTCATGGGTGAGATTTGAGATCTGACATCTCTATCTCATGGGTGATACTCGGGATCTAAAATCTATCTCATGGGTGAGATTATGAATCAGAAATCTATTTTATAGGTAAGATTTGAGATCTGACATCTATTCCATGGTTGAGATTTAAGATCTGACATCTATCTCGTGGTTGAGATTTAGGGTCTGACATCTATCTCATGGGTAATACTTGGGATCTGACATCTATATCATGGCTGAGATTTTGAATATGAAATCTATTTTATGGGTGAGATTTGAGATCTGGCATCTATCTCATGGCTGAAATTTGGGATCTGTTATATATCTCATAGGTGAGATTTAGGGTTCGATGATTACTTTCGGGAGCGATATTTCATCTCGAGCAGTGTCAGATCATGTCCATTATTTTCGACAGTCGTGCCATAAAAGACATTGGTTGGCTACTCACTGTTTGTCGTTGTTAAATTGAACTCGCTTATTGTGTTGAAATTCGTGTTTGCACATTATTAACCCCATGAATACTATCCAATTATTTAATTGTTTTTATTGTTTTTGCGTACACGGAGTTAGAGTCTGTTCTGATGGACCGCTGCACACTCGCACTGTTGCAGTGCCCGTTTTGTACAGCCCTGTTCTCAAATCTTGCTTCCCTTTGCTCATCCACAATACTGGTATTCACCTATTCTTCCTAGGCCTTTGTGTCTGTCTGTCTGTCTGTCTGTCTGTCTGTCTGTCTGTCTGTCTGTCTGTCTGGCTGTCCGTCCATCTGCCTGTCTGCCCCTTAGCTGTAATCACAGATACTAGAATAACTAGATGTGTCACTCGCAATTAAAATTGTGAAAAAGTAGAGCCTCTACTCTTTTTACAGTAGTTGTCTGCGCTAATGTAATTTAAATTTGATGTAGAAGGTAAAATTCCTTTCCTTCCTTAGGGCTTGCGGCTTCAAGAGCATATAAGATTAAGAATGAACAAGCATTTGTTAACTCAATGTACACAAATGAACGCAAGACGGACGAAACTCAGCCTAGGGGGGGGGGGGCAGGCCCAATCTAGCTCAGCCAATGAGAGAACAGTAGAGAGATGTCTGGGCGCCAGCACTAATTCTCTCTTGCTCTCTATGCCAAGCACTGAATTTGGGAATTTTACATTTTTATAGTTCTCTACAGTCTTAAGTCTTAAATTCGTTTATTTTTGAACCGGTAAAACTCAGCAGAATGCTTATTTAATTAGCCTGCTTGTAGAATTAGGCACAGACAAATTTTGCAGCTTTAAAAACTTTAAATTTTGTTTAAAAGTAGATAAATTTTAAATTTCACTTTTATAAAGGCAAAAAACGCTAATTTTGCTACTGAAAAAATGAGTAGAGAAACGCATTTTTTGCGAGTGACACATCTAGTTATTCTAGTATCTGTGGAGTTTCGCCTTTGCAAAGATATTTACACAACATATCGGTTGCTTGTTGGAGTCCTTAGTTTTGATTGTAATTTGAAAATTTATTAGCTGTGTGGGAATTTTTATAAAATTTTCCCACAGCCTAATGTCAAAGCGTTGCTTTTGTTAAAGAGTTTGACTTTCAAATAATATTTATTTTTCAGTTTCTGACTGAAGCATTAATGTGTGTTGTCTTCACATTTGTTTTGAAGTGCTTGATTGCTGTTTTTATTTGCATATTCGTATAGCTAATTCAATGATGTAGCAATCATACATAATATGGGAACGATGTAGCATTCTATCGTATTTCAGCACTATGCTGCATACTGTATCATATGCTATAACTTCGACAATTTTACTAAAAATTTAACAAAGATTGTGAGTCTTCGTTTCGCGGTGTCGTTCTGTCTTCTGCTGGCCTCTTGCTTGTTGCCGCATTTCGCTATTGGCTTCGGTAGTTTCCTTTGTTCACTTCTTCACCCACCGCATCTGCACCTGCCGCTTTGACACTTCAATTTTGTGTCCGTCTGTGCCTCTTTGTGTCCCTGTCTGTCTGTCTGTCTGTGTGTCTGTCTGTTTGTCTGTCTGTCTGTCTGTCTGTCTGTCTGTCTGTCTGTCTGTCTGTCTGTCTGCCTGTCTGCCTGTCGGTCTGTCTGTCTGTCTGTCTGTCTGCCTGTCTGCCTGTCTGTCTGTCTGTCTGACTGTCATGGAAGACCATTTCTTAACCGGCAGGCGTAGCAGCAGTCGCAGCGCCTCGCCCGCTTCCTAGCTAACTGTAAAATGTATTTGCAGAACAACTATTCCATTCTTATAGCTGTATAAGCTAATTGCTGTCGGTAAACTTCAAAGCTTGTTGATAACGTGAATTTAACGCGCAGTTCGTAGAGCTGCTAAGGGGGTCTGCAACTGGGCCACTTGCACTACCTAATGTACAAAATTTTGCACAATATTTTTATTCATTGGAAAATTGAGTGATTTATGTAGCCATATTGTAAGAATATTCTTGTACCAATGTTAAGGGTCTGCGGACAGTTTTGTTTTTCTTTCTGGTAAATTGTGCTTTTCGTGTTCCGCGGAGATTCATAAGTTTTCCTAATGGCTTTTTTCTTTTTTTGATTAAAATTTTGGCTACAATAAAACAGGTTTTAGGGTGGTCTGACCTTCCCAGCATAGGATGGCATTGATTCTGTATTCTAAATCAATGGGATCAAGTGACCTCCCTCGCTTGTCATTTAGTAGATTAGATTCTATATCGGAGTCAGGTAACCTCCCTCCATAATATCAGATTCTATCTTGGGGGGGTCAAGTGACCTCCCTACATAATATCAGATTTTATACTGGGGGTCAGGTGACCTCCCTACATAATATCAGATTTTATATTGGGGGTCAGGTGACCTCCCTGCATAGTATCATATTTTATATTGGGGGTCAGGTGACCTCCCTGCATAGTATCAGATTCTATATTGGAGGGTCAGGTGACCTCCCTTCCCAATATCAGATTTTATCTTGGGGAGGGGTCAAGTGACATCCCTACATTATATCAGATTCTATATTGGGGGATCAGGTGACCTCCCTAGAACAAAGCCAGGGGATTAGGTAAGCCTAGCAGCAAGGTACAGCCCAATTTTTTTCCTTTGAGTGAAACCAGTCAAACTAGGAAAACCCGTTGACAACTACCGGCATGTTACCATGGCAACCCGCAGCAATCGAAAACTCGGTCCGCAGTTCGCGAATGCTGCATTGGCGGCCTGGCCGGCAGCCTGGCCTGCATTGTCACCAACCCGCTGGAGGTGGCCAAAACCCGGAAGCAGCTGCAGGGCGAGCTGCTGCCCCCAGGGGCCTACGCCAGGCACTACGGGGGTGTGCTCAGCACCCTGGCCACCATCGCCAGGGCAGATGGAGCGCTAGCCATTCAGCGCGGTCTGGCTCCCGGTATGGCCTACCAGGTGGTCATGAATGGCATTCGCCTGGGGGCCTACCAGCTGCTGGACAACAGCGGCCTGAGCAGGGATGATGAGGTGAGCCTACCCTCCCAGATCCTCGGTTGCTGGGCCATGCAGCCTCCCAGATCCTCAGTTGCTGGGCCAACCTCCTAGATCCTCAGTTGCTGGGCTAGCCTCCTAGATCCTCAGTTGCTGGGCTAGCCTCCCAGATCCTCAGTTGCTGGGCCAGCCTCCCAGATCCTCAGTTGCTGGGCCAGCCTCCTAGATCCTCAGTTGCTGGGCCAGCCTCCCAGATCCTCAGTTGCTGGGCCAGCCTCCTAGATCCTCAGTTGCTGGGCCAGCCTCCCAGATCCTCAGTTGCTGGGCCAGCCTCCCAGATCCTCAGTTGCTGGGCTAGCCTCCTAGATCCTCAGTTGCTGGGCCAGCCTCCCAGATCCTCAGTTGCTGGGCCAGCCTCCCAGATCCTCAGTTGCTGGGCCAGCCTCCTAGATCCTCAGTTGCTGGGCCAGCCTCCCAGATCCTCAGTTGCTGGGCCAGCCTCCTAGATCCTCAGTTGCTGGGCCAGCCTCCCAGATCCTCAGTTGCTGGGCCAGCCTCCCAGATCCTCAGTTGCTGGGCCAGCCTCCTAGATCCTCAGTTGCTGGGCCATGCAGCCTCCCAGATCCTCAGGTGCTGGGCTAGCCTTCCAGATCCTCAGTTGCTGGGCCAGCCTTCCAGATCCTCAGTTGCTGGGCCAGCCTCCCAGACCCTCAGTTGCTGGGCCAGCCTTCCAGATCCTCAGTTGCTGGGCAAGCCTTCCAGATCCTCAGGTGCTGGGCCATGCAGCCTCCCAGATCCTCAGGTGCTGGGCCATGCAGCCTCCCAGATCCTCAGGTGCTGGGCCAGCCTCCCAGACCCTCAGTTGCTGGGCCAGCCTTCCAGATCCTCAGTTGCTGGGCCAGCCTTCCAGACCCTCAGTTGTTGGGCCAGCCTCCCAGATCCTCAGTTGCTGGGCCAGCCTTCCAGATCCTCAGGTGCTGGGCCATGCAGCCTCCCAGATCCTCAGTTGCTGAGCCAGCCTCCCAGATCCCCAGTTGCTGGGCCAGCCTCCCAGATCCCCAGAGGCTGGCCCAGCCTCCCAGATCCTCAGTTGCTAGGCCAGCCTCCCAGATCCCCAGTTGCTGGGCCAGCCTCCCAGATCCTCAGTTGCTAGGCCAGCCTCCCAGATCCCCAGTTGCTAGGCCAGCCTCCCAGATCCCCAGTTGCTGGGCCAGCCTCCCAGATCCTCAGTTGCTGGGCCAGCCTCCTAAATCCTTAGTTGCTGGGCCAGCCTCATAGATCCTAAGTCTGCAATTCCCACCCAGTGAACTAGGCCCTTATGAGATCGCTACATTTTCCTAATGCTTCCCCTCTCTGCAGGGCCGTCCCGTAGCCTGGCGCTGCGTTGTGTTTGGCGCCGCCTGCGGCGCTTTGGGCGGCTTTGCCGCCTCTCCGCTTTACCTGATTAAGACGAGGCTGCAGGCGCAGAGCAGCCTGGCTGTTGGTCATCAGCACCACCTGCGAGGCACCTGGCATGTGAGGCCTCAGTCCTATTGCGTCTTATTTTAGCTCTATATTTTGAGACTGTTGTCTGGACCGCCACTTTTAGTTAGAAAAAAGCATGGTCAATTATATATTTAAGAGCTACAAGTACAATAATTATTACATAGCATTTTCTATGTCTATGTTTTCTAATTAGTCACGACACGCAACGCATATCTCCCATTTGTCCTTCTCACTATAGGGTCTAGTGAGCCTGTGGTCGCAGGGCGGCCTGCTGTCAATGTGGAAAGGCTCCACAGCTCAGACTGCCAGGGTGATGGTTGGCAGCAGCGTCCAGTTGGCCACCTTCTCCGTGGCTCTGCGCAAACTAGAAGACGCTGGCCTGTCTGTCAGCCCGCTGCTGATGCAGTTCCTGGCCAGCTGCCTGAGCGCACTGGCTGTCACTTCGGCCATGTCACCGTTGGACACTCTGTCAACCAGGATCTATAACCAGCCCTACGGTCCCGACGGCCGCGGTCTGGTGTACAGCGGGCTGCTGGACGCTCTGGTCAAGGTGGTCCGCGTGGAAGGCCTGACGGGACTGTACAAGGGCGCCATGGCCGTGTTCCTGCGGCTGGGTCCGCACACCGTGCTGAGCCTGGTGATCTGGGCTCGCCTCAGACACCTGCTGCCAGAGGCTTCGCCTGCCGGCTAAGGCGGTTTTTGTTGCATTCTTCCCTGTGGGGATCTCTCTTGTGGGTTGCCTGTTCTATGAGGTCGTTGCCGCGACAGAACGCGACAGTCATTGCAAACCACAGATGCTAAAACAACTAGATATGGGGCCACTCAGGCATATAATACTTAGTAAACCAGCTTTCTACTTTCAGTTCAGTAGCAAAGAAGAATACATAAGCTATTTTATAAAAATAAAAGCCGCTGAAGTGACCTTAATAAGTTTAGAAGCCCAAGCTTGCAGGCGCGTAAACAACTGCTAATTGGGTCAGAAGTAATGTACATTGGCCAGTCCACTGAAATGTACATGGCAGCTTTAGGCTGGAATTCCGAGAAAGGCAATAAAACTTGGAGCGGGGCCGTGGGGTAGCTCGTAGTGTGAAAGGCGCGGTTGGAGGGTTTGGGCTGAGGAAGGGGGGAAAGCGCCAATAAATGAGCCTTGGCTTTAAAAATACATTAAAATGCTTCTGTTTAACTTACTACTGAACTGAAAGTAGTTTACACGCAAATGTGCTGCAGTTCTGTGTGCCAGCACTGGTGCATATGCAGTTTGAATTATTGCTACTGACGCTTTAGCAATTACAGGTGTTTGTACAGATGAAAACAATGTATAACTTTAAACTGAATAATTATGCTACTCATGTTAGTAGAAATTTGGAAACTTTGCAACTCTAATAATTCAAGTCCTGAGGCGAACGTTATTTTGAAGCATTTTGAACATTTGTCGTTTCAAGTTTAATAATTCATCAGGTAAACGTAGACTGCCAGCATTTTTGCTTACAGATAAACAGCTGCACTGACTGCCTTCGGAATTTGCTGTTCTTAGTATTTTTCCAAGTATTTTTAATGTTCACTTAGCACTTAATTACTATTGTCAACTTTTTATGATATAAATGCTTGGTTTTGCAGACAACTGGCAAACAGGCAATGATAATTCATTCTTGCATTGATTTCATACATGTGTCCTAGTGTCTGTCCTAGTGTGTCTGTCCTAGTGTGTCTGTCCTAGTGTGTCTGTCCTAGTGTGTCTGTCCTAGTGTGTCTGTCCTAGTGTGTCTGTCCTAGTGTGTCTGTCCTAGTGTGTCTGTGTGTCCCTATGTCCCTGTGTCTGTCCTAGTGTCTGTGTGTCCCTGTGTCTGTCCTAGTGTCTTTGTGTCCCTGTTTCTGTCCTAGTGTGTCTGTCCTAGTGTGTCTGTCCTAGTGTCTGTCCTAGTGTGTCTGTCCTAGTGTCTGTGTGTCCCTATGTCCCTGTGTCTGTCCTAGTGTCTGTGTGTCCCTGTGTCTGTCCTAGTGTCTTTGTGTCCCTGTTTCTGTCCTAGTGTGTCTGTCCTAGTGTGTCTGTCCTAGTGTCTTTGTGTCCCTGTGTCTGTCCTAGTGTCTGTCCTAGTGTGTCTGTCCTAGTGTCTTTGTGTCCCTGTGTCTGTCCTAGTGTGTCTGTCCTAGTTTGTCTGTCCTAGTGTCTGTGTGTCCCTGTGTCCTAGTGTCTGTGTCCCTGTGTCTGTCCTAGTGTCTGTGTGTCCCTGTGTCTGTCCTAGTGTCTGTGTGTCCCTGTGTCCTAATGTCTATGTCCTAGTGTCTGTGTGTCCCTGTGTCTGTCCTAGTGTTTTTGTGTCCCTGTGTCCTAGTGCCTGTGTCCTAGTGTCTGTGTGTCCTAACTCCTAGTGTCTGTGTGTCCTAGTGTCTGTGTGTCCTAACTCCTAGTGTGTTTGTCCTAGTGTGTCTGTCCTAGTGTCTGTGTGTCCCTGTGTCTGTCCTAGTGTCTGTGTGTCCCTGTGTCTGTCCTAGTGTCTGTGTGTCCTAGTGTCTGTGTGTCCTAGTGTCTGTGTCCTAGTGTCTGTGTCCTAGTGTCTGTGTCTTAGGGTCTGTCCCTAGTGTCTGTCCTAGTGTCTGTAGAGTCTGTGTCCTAGTGTCTGTGTCCTAGTGTCTGTCCTAGTGTCTGTGTGTCCTAGTGTCTGCGTGTCCTAGTGTATGTGTGTCCTAGTGTCTGTACCTAGTGTCTGTGTCTCAGTGTCCCAGTGTCTGTGTGTCCTAGTGTCTGTGTCCTAGTTTCTGTGCCTAGTGTCTGTGCCTAGTGTCTGTGTCTCTGTGTCCCAGTGTCTGTGTGTCCTAGTGTCTGTGTGTCCTAGTGTCTGTGCCTAGTGTCTGTGTCTCAGTGTCCCAGTGTCTTTGTGTCCCTGTGTCTGTCCTAGTGTGTCTGTCCTAGTTTGTCTGTCCTAGTGTCTGTGTGTCCCTGTGTCCTAGTGTCTGTGTCCCTGTGTCTGTCCTAGTGTCTGTGTGTCCCTGTGTCTGTCCTAGTGTCTGTGTGTCCCTGTGTCCTAATGTCTATGTCCTAGTGTCTGTGTGTCCCTGTGTCTGTCCTAGTGTTTTTGTGTCCCTGTGTCCTAGTGCCTGTGTCCTAGTGTCTGTGTGTCCTAACTCCTAGTGTCTGTGTGTCCTAGTGTCTGTGTGTCCTAACTCCTAGTGTGTTTGTCCTAGTGTGTCTGTCCTAGTGTCTGTGTGTCCCTGTGTCTGTCCTAGTGTCTGTGTGTCCCTGTGTCTGTCCTAGTGTCTGTGTGTCCTAGTGTCTGTGTGTCCTAGTGTCTGTGTCCTAGTGTCTGTGTCCTAGTGTCTGTGTCTTAGGGTCTGTCCCTAGTGTCTGTCCTAGTGTCTGTAGAGTCTGTGTCCTAGTGTCTGTGTCCTAGTGTCTGTCCTAGTGTCTGTGTGTCCTAGTGTCTGCGTGTCCTAGTGTATGTGTGTCCTAGTGTCTGTACCTAGTGTCTGTGTCTCAGTGTCCCAGTGTCTGTGTGTCCTAGTGTCTGTGTCCTAGTTTCTGTGCCTAGTGTCTGTGCCTAGTGTCTGTGTCTCTGTGTCCCAGTGTCTGTGTGTCCTAGTGTCTGTGTGTCCTAGTGTCTGTGCCTAGTGTCTGTGTCTCAGTGTCCCAGTGTCTGTGTGTCCCTGTGTCTGTGTGTCCCTGTGTCTGTGTGTCCCTTTGTCTTTGTGTCCCTGTGTCTGTGTGTCCCTGTGTCTGTGTGTCCCTGTGTCTGTGTGTCCCTGTGTCTGTGTGTCCCTGTGTCTGTGTGTCCTAGTGTCAGTGACCTAATGTCTGTGTGTCCTAGTGTCTGTCCTAGTGTCCGTGTGTCCTAGTGTCCGTGTCTGTGTGTCCTAGTGTCTGTGTCCTAGTGTCTGCCTAGTGTCTGTGTGTCCTAGTGTCTGTGTGTGTGACACTAGTGTCTGTGTCCTAGTGTCTGTCCTAGTGTCCGTGTGTCCTATTGTCCCAGTGTCTGTGTGTCCCAGTGTCTGTGTGTCCCAGTGTCTGTGTCCCAGTGTCTGTGTGTCCCTGTGTCTGTGTGTCCTAGTGTCAGTGACCTAATGTCTGTGTGTCCCTGTGTCTGTCCAAGTGTCCGTGTGTCCTAGTGTCCCAGTGTCTGTGTGTCCCAGTGTCTGTGTCCCTGTGTCTGTGTGTCCCAGTGTCAGCATTGCAGCTGTCCTACACAATTTATGCTGTCTTCTGTCGCACCAAAGCCCGAATCGCTGCACCAAAGAGCCTCCGAGGTCGCCGCGATGTCAGACGCGCTGGACCCGCTGACCGCCGCGGCCGCCTTCGCCGAAGCCGATGATGAAGACACATCGCAACACCAGAAACTCAATGGTGACGGGCCCGCCGCGGTCCTGCCCGCCTCGCCAGAGCTCACCCTTGCCGGCAGTCGGCGATTCGGCGATGACAACTCGCTGATGACCAGCTTTGAAGAAGGCGGCGGGGATGAAGACGAAGACAAAGGCGAAGACAGCGGCGAAGGCGAGAGCGACGCCTCAGTGACCGAGATTGTGGCCAAGTCTACTGTGCGACCGCAGCCTCGAAGCCCGCTGCCGCCACCGCCGCCTCCGCCGCAGCAGCAGCAGCAACAGCAGAATCAGCCGGCATCTTCAGCAGCGGCAGCGGCTTCCAAGCAGGAGTCCAACGACTTGTTTGTTACTGTTGACGATCCGATCAAAAAAGTGAGACCATCGTTGGTCTCTACTTCATCGCTAGATCCTCACCCACCCCTACATGGTCTCCATCCCCCCACAGAATCCTTAGCGGATCCCTAATCCGCCCCTAAGCATTCTTTTCCCCCTCTAAAGGATCCTCATCCGCCCTCTAAAGGATCCTCATCCGCCCCTGAAGGATCCTCATCCGCCCTCTAAAGGATCCTCATCCGCCCCTGAAAGATCCTCATCCGCCCTCTAAAGCATCCTCTTCCGCCCCCTAAAGGATCCTCTTCCGCCCCCTAAAGCATCCTCTTCCGCCCTCTAAAGGATCCTCATCCGCCCCTAAAGGATCCTTATCCGCCCCTGAAGGATCCTCATCCGCCCTCTAAAGGATCCTCTTCCGCCCCTAAAGGATCCTCTTCCGCCCCTGAAGGATCCTCATCCGCCCCTAAAGAATCCTTATCCGCCCCATAAAAAATCTTCATCCACCCCCTAAAGGATCCTCATCCGCCCCCTAAAGCATCCTCTTCCGCCCTCTAAAGGATCCTCATCCGCCCCCTAAAGGATCCTTATCCGCCCCTGAAGGATCCTCATCCGCCCTCTAAAGGATCCTCTTCCGCCCCCTAAAGGATCCTTATCCGCCCCTGAAGGATCCTCTTCCGCCCCCTAAAGGATCCTCTTCCGCCCCTGAAGGATCCTCATCCGCCCCTAAAGAATCCTTATCCGCCCCATAAAAAATCTTCATCCACCCCTAAAGGATCCTTATCCGCCCCTGAAGGATCCTCATCCGCCCTCTAAAGGATCCTCTTCCGCCCCCTAAAGCATCCTCTTCCGCCCTCTAAAGGATCCTCATCCGCCCCCTGAAGGATCCTCATCCGCCCCTTCCGTCCGCAGGTGACCACCATGGAGGCCTTCGTGCTCTACCGGGTGAGCAGCAACGGCACCCGTCCTGAGCTGGGCGACCGCGTCCACTCGGTCCGGCGCCGGTTCACCGACTTCTCCCGGCTCCGGATGGCCCTGGCCGAGGCCTGGCCGGGCCGGGTGCTGCCGCCGCTGCCCGAGAAGCACCCGCTGGCCACCATCGACCGTTTCGACTCTCGGTTTGTCGGCCGGCGCGCCCGAGCCCTTCAACGATTTCTCGGCCGGCTAGCCGACAATCCGGTCCTGTCAGCGGCGCCCGTGTTCCTGGCCTTCCTGACCGCTCCGGACAGTCAGGAGTTCGAGCGCCAGTGCAAGCAGCTGCAGCAGCCGCAGGCCTCCCTGCTCCCCCAGCTGCTGCTGTCCAAGAGCCGGCGTGCCGCTCAGTCCTCCGCTCTCCGTCCGGAGTTCGTCGCTGCCGACCGAGTCGCGGCCGGAGCCGGCCGGCTGTTTGGCCGGTTCGAGAAGGCGGCCGACCGGCTGGCCGGGGAGCTGCGGGGACTCGCGGCCGAGGAGGCGGCCCTGGCGGAGGCGCTGTACAGCCTGCAGCTGGCCGAGAAGGCCTGGGCTGCTGATAGCGGCTGCGACAGTGCCGCTGTTGAAGACCTGCGCAGGGCGGCAAAAGCGGCCAGCGACGGGGTTCGGGCGGCCGAGGATCTGGCCGAGTTCGCCTCCGAGGAGGTCGGCCAGCCGATGCACGAGTACCTGCTGTACACCGGCTGCGTGAGGGACTGCCTGACCAGAGCGTCCGGGCTGCAGGTGAGACTGAGTGCGGGTCTGAGAGTGACTGAGTGCGGGGGGTCTGAGTGACTGAGTGCGAGGGGTCTGAGTGACTGAGTGCGGGTCTGAGAGTGACTGAGTGCGGGTCTGAGACTGCCTGAGTGCGGGTCTGAGAGTGACTGAGTGCGGGTCTGAGACTGCCTGAGTGCGGGTCTGAGAGTGCCTGAGTGCGGGTGTGAGAGTGCCTGAGTGCGGGTCTGAGAGTGACTGAGTGCGGGTCTAGGAGTGCCTGAGTGCGGGTCTGAGAGTGACTGAGTGCGGGTCTAGGAGTGACTGAGTGCGGGTCTAGGAGTGACTGAGTGCGGGTCTAGGAGTGACTGAGTGCGGGTCTAGGAGTGACTGAGTGCGGGTCTAGGAGTGACTGAGTGCGGGTCTAGGAGTGACTGAGTGCGGGTCTAGGAGTGACTGAGTGCGGGTCTAGGAGTGACTGAGTGCGGGTCTAGGAGTGACTGAGTGCGGGTCTAGGAGTGACTGAGTGTGGGCTTGTAGTGACTGAGCACCGGTCTCAAACCGCCCCAAACGAACAAACAGGCGCAGGCCCAGGCAGCTCAGGACAGCCTGGAGAAGGCCCGGACCGCCGAGCAGCAGCAGCCGACGCAGCCTTCGTCATCGGCGGCGGCCAGCGCCGAGCGCATCGCCGAGCTGTCCAGCAGGTCCAACCGCTTGTCCGACATCGCCAGCGCCGCCTGCGCTGACCTGACGGCCGACTTGGACCGCTGGCGCCTGGACCGGATCCGGGACACCCGCACCCTCCTGCACGGCCTGGCCGCCGCTCACACCGACCGCCTGACGACCACCGCCGAGGCCTGGGCCGCCGCCGCGGCCACCGCCAACGAATCGGCGGGGTCGAATTCGCCTTCGCTGGCCGCCCGGCGACAACGGCCGCAGTTGCAACGGATGGACGATCGGGAGGGAGACAGCGATGATGATTGATAGATTGATGATTGCTTGATGTTTGCTTGATGTTTGCTTGATATTGATTGATTGCTTAATGATGGATTAATAAATTGATGATTGATTGATGAATGATTGATTGCTTGATGATTGATTGACTTTTTGATGATCTCACCATCGATTGGTGATTGATGTGTTGATTGATTGATCAATTGATCAGTCGATAATTGATTGATCCGTTGATTGATCGATTGATTGATTAATTGATTGATCGATTGATAACTTATTGATTGCTTGATGATTGAGTGATTTATTGATGACTGTGTTTGACTGTTTGATAGATAGATTGCTTTTTTGTTCTGTCAGAAAATGTGCCCGTATTTACCGGGCCTCTTATTTGCGACAATGTCGGATTTTTCAGGGAAATGATGTAATAGCCTCCTCAAAGCAGGCAAACATTTAAGTCCCACATTCTAATTTATCTAGGAACTCAACATCTCACCGATACTAGCATCGAAATTGCAACATTTTCAAGTATTCGGAGTTCGAATATCCTCTATTTTCTATTTTCATACGCGGATGAACCCCGTGTTCGCGTCTGTTCGTACTTATATTGATTGGCCAATCATGATTCTAGTCTGTAGAATTATAATTCGTTGCTTTTTGCTGCACATTGATTGATTGTTTATCCAAAGTTTATTTATTATTCAATATGATTTCAACCTAACGATTTCTGCGATTGCTAAAGCTTTGTCTGTGTGCCGATGCGTTCGAAACAATGAGTATTTCACTGTCAACCATTATGGATAATCATTTTGCCGCTCCGTCAGTCCTTGAGAATCTGCCTCTCCGTCAGTCCTTGAGAATCTGCCTCTCCGTCAGTCCTTGAGAATCTGCCTCTCCGTCAGTCCTTGAGAATCTGCCTCTCCGTCAGTCCTTGAGAATCTGCCTCTCCGTCAGTCCTTGAGAATCTGCCTCTCCGCTCCATCAGTCCTTGAGAATCTGCCTCTCCGCTCCATCAGTCCTTGAGAATCTGCCTCTCCGCTCCGTCAGTCCTTGAGAATCTGCCTCTCCGCTCCGTCAGTCCTTGAGAATCTGCCTCTCCGTCAGTCCTTGAGAATCTGCCGCTCCGTCAGTCCTTGAGAATCTGCCGCTCCGTCAGTCCTTGAGAATCTGCCTCTCCGCTCCATCAGTCCTTGAGAATCTGCCTCTCCGCTCCATCAGTCCTTGAGAATCTGCCTCTCCGCTCCATCAGTCCTTGAGAATCTGCCTCTCCGCTCCATCAGTCCTTGAAAATCTGCCTCTCCGCTCCGTCAGTTATACAATTAATTTCGCGGCCAAATCCCCAATTATTCAATTTAATTAGATTTTGGCATCCAATCAAACCTGTCTGCTTCCTGCAGATCCGCTGTGACGTCACAGGCATTCACAAGTTCGATCTTAGAATTTCTGTCTGCATCCAACCCCAAAGCCTCAAATTGAACAGCCTTTTCGCTCGTGTCAGCCGCAACCCCCGCCTGTCGTGTCTTCTGTTGCTTGCTTTCTTCTGAAGAAAAGTATACAATATATTTATATTTTTTAGTTTCCGTTAAATAAATATACAATATGGCGGATAAATTTGTTCGTTTTGCATCGGTCGCTTTTGTTTGTGTTAAATATAGTGGCATCTCTGTGGTCTCTGGCTTGTTTGTTAGTGTCTGTGTCTGTGTCTGTCTGCCTGTCTGTCTTTCTGTCTGTCTGTCTGTCTATCTGTCTGTCTGTCTGTCTGTCTGTCTGTCTGTCTGTCTGTCTGTCTGTCTGTCTGTCTGTCTGTCTGTCTGTCTGTCTGTCTGTCTGTCTGTCTGTCTGTCTGTCTGTCTGTCTGTCTGTCTGTCTGTCTGTCTGTCTGTCTGTCTGTCTGTCTGTCTGTGTGTCTGTCTGTCTGTCTGTCTGTCTGTCTGTCTGTCTGTCTGTCTGTGTGTCTGTCTGTCTGTCTGTCTGTCTGTCTGTCTGTGTGTCTGTCTGTCTGTGTGTCTGTCTGTCTGTCTACTTGCCATACTCGTCGATTGGTCTTAACCACACCTCACCTGGGAACACATGTTTAATGTTCTATTTAACTACTCGCATTAGTGTATTTCCATCGAATCATGTTTTAATAAGTTTGTTCATTGTAAAAAGAAGTATTTTTATCTAAAAAATTGCAACAGAAACGGTAAACGATGTAAATCAGTTGGTGTTCTGATTTAAGCGGCAATAATTATATTTTTATGCAGAAATGTAATCTCAATCTGTCTGGCATTCATTTTTTGTAAAAGATGTAAACTTTGTGCGTCAAGCGAGAAACTGAAGCAGAAAGAATGTTTGGTTAGTCAAGCGATACTGGTGCGTACTGTTATTAGAAAGCGATCGAAATTTCAAAATCGAAAGATGCGGAGGTGCACCTGAGCTAGTCTACTAGTTGTTGGTTGATTAGGCAGGCAGAGGCAGCATTTTCGTGGCTCTGTAGTTTTGTAGGAAAAGTTCGAAAATCAAAATCAAATGAGAGCACCCAGCAGGAGAGAAGATTCTCCTGCTGACGAAAATCCTCGAAGCAGAGCAATATATAGTGCTCAAGCTTGTGTCTACAGGGTGAGCAGTGCAAGGGGTGAATTTATAACAAATAGACGTGCATCAAATGACATATCAATATAGCAAGTAAAAAATGCCAACTGTGTTATTTAGGCAAAAAAGCTGTTTTGTGTTAATCAGTACTCTAAGTAGGAGTTGCAGTGTCGCTTTAGCTTCTGATAGATCATCGACCAAGGCTTGGGACTAAACTTTGATCTCTTATTTATGTTCGTTTAAAAAACGACTGTACAAATGTACATATAATGGTTTCTAGACAGATTTCTCTGCCCCAGCGGGATGTACATTGAGTGGGGCGTTTAAGTGTACAGTCGCTTCTTATCTTATTTTTCTACCCCACCCCGCCAAGTCCGCCAAGCTTAACGCTCAAGCGATTCTTTTTCCTACCAACTAGCCCCCCTACGGTTGCACTGTTCAATTAATTTTCCATCAAATTTTCATTGCATTGCATTGACACTGCAACATTGGGCTTTGGGGTCTTTTGGGGACAAGTGCGTGCGGTTGCGGTTTCTAATGATTTTCAACTCAAAAGAAAATGCCAACCCTGATTAGAATTCATCGTTTCGATCTTGATGAAGTCTAGAGCCCGTAGACGAGGACGATGACGAGATTGAAGAAGACACGCCGCTGTTGTCTCTGGACTCTGACGCAGCAGCAGCCTGAGCCGCCGCAGCCGCAGACAGATTTACTCGAAGCATCTGCTGATGCTCCATCAGCTGGACTGGGGTTGGCACTGAAAATTGAACAATGGGGCACGGGCTGGGCACGTTGTTGCACACCAGATCGCGCAGAGTCGCCTCCGTTACCATGCGGAAACCCTCCGAGCCGCCGAAAGTGGCCGGTCGCCACAGCTGCGGGCTGGCCAAGGCGTTTCCAAAGATGCCCTGCAGCGAGTAGGGGCTGCCGATTTCGATCATGGAGGAGCCAAACATGGCATGCGGCCGGTGCCGCTCCACCACCAGGCCTGGGTAGAACTCCACCGCGTCCACGTCTTTGTAGAGCGAGCGCAGGGCGCAGGCGAGGTCCTCGTCGCCACCTGGAGCGCATGTGAGAGCAGGTGCAAGAATGATATTTGGAATCTTAAGATGGCGCTAAGAAAGGGATTCTGCAGAATTGACTTCTATTCAAAGCTTAAGAACATTTCCACTGAGTGTTCTCTTTCACTCACCGGCCAACTCCTGGAAGGTCTTGTACGGCTTCAATCGGAATCGCTTCCTGTAGGCATTCAACGACTGCAGGCGCAGCGTGCGGCCCATCTGGACGGCCGCCCTGGCCGCAATCAGCGTCGGCTCCGGGTGGTTGTTGGCGGTGAAGGAGCCGCCGATGCTGTTCACCAGGCCCTCCACGTAGTCCCGGCTGGAATGGTCCAGCAGCTTGGTGCCGTTGAACATCTCGTCTTTCAGTCGGCGGGTCGTCCCGGCAACCCTGTAGTCGTCGGCCATCAGTGGATGCCAGTGGTACAGCAGGTTGAACTCGGCCGCGATGCGGTTCTGGTACTGCATAGCCTCGCCGTGCATCAGAGTCGGGTCGAACAGCAACTTGAAGTGGTAGTTGCTCAGGTGCTGCACGTACTCTTCCACCACTATCTTGAGCGTCTTGCCGATCAGGATCAGCTTGGTGGTCTGGAAGATTCGTTCGTCGTCCCAGCCGGGATGCAAGCGGGCCAGCAACCCGGCGACCCGGTTGTGCTCGCGCAGGTAGATCGTCTGCCACAGGGCACCCGTGGGCAACAGATTGGCGATCTGATGGCCAACTGCGAATTGGCGGCTGACATTACGCGGGTTTGGCGCCGGGTCTGGCAGCTGTAGGTGCTGGCTGAGGAACGGCGGGAATTCCTCGCCGCGCAGCAGCTGGGAGCGCATCCGGCCGCGACGGAACTCGCGCAGCCGGTTCTCCACCTCGGTGTTCTTTCCGTACAGGTGGCTCACGTAGATCTGCGAGAGGAGGTTGGGACTCTGCTAGGCCCAGGTTGTCAGCTGAACACCAGCCTCACTCCCTGCCCTGACATATCAATGTCACTCCCTGCCCCAATATTGGTACACCCACCACCTCACTGTCAGCCCCGATACACCCACCACCTCACTCCCTGCCTTATTACATCCACCACCACCTCCCTTCCTGCCCCAATACACCCACCACCTCACTGTCTGCCCCAATATTGGTATACCAAAACCTCACTGTCAGCCCCGATACACCCACCACCTCACTCCTTGTCCCCAATAACACCCACCACCTCACTCCCTGCCCAAATACACCCACCACCTCACTCCCTGCCTTATTACACTCACCACCTCCCTCCTGCCCCAATACACCCACCACCTCACTCCTTGTCCCCAATAACACCCACCACCTCCCCTCCTGCCCCAGTACACCCACCACCTCACTGTCAGCCCCGATACACCCACCACCTCACTCCCTGTCCCTAATACACCCACCACTTCTCTCACCCTTCTTTGCCCCAACCGTGCCCAACTCGCTTCTACACAAACCAATAACACATCTAAACAACAATTGCCCAGCTCGCTCACATTATGGTCGCCCCACGTATAGCCGGGATGCTGCCGAGGGTCGGACTTGAAAAACATGTGCGAAAAGTGCTGGGCAAACGAGCCGAACAGCATGTTGGTGCCGATCGCGCTTGGCTTGAACGGCTGGCCAGGCTGGCGTTTGAACAGAATGGCGACCACTTCGCCCACTGTCGGCAGCTGCTTCGGGCCTGAGGGCCGTCAGTTTTGGGAGCGATGCTTGTTCAGGGATGCAGAAAAAAGGTCAAAGGAGTCAAAGACTGTGTGGATGGGTAAACTGGGACCAAAGGTGGTCAATGACTCGCCCATCCAATTCCAAACCAAACTTACTCTAAAGAGGTACGGATACTACTTTCAGATGCAGACATGCAGAACTGTATTCAGATAGCAGGAAATACAAAATAAAAAGTTTGTTGTTAAAAATAGCAGACCACAGTGTTTAATTTGCTTATCACTAATTATTCAATGTTTTCAAATATTGTAAACAGATCTTACGGGCTAGACAGAAGAATATGGTGGAGTCTACAATTAATTCAGAATACTGAGAGACAATGTGGGATGGGCAGGAATGAACGGCGAGAGCCTGGGGTAGGGCGAGAGAAGGAATGGCAGCGGAGCTCGAATCCACGCTGTCTGGCGGGCAGCGCACACAGCAACAAACCACGTGGTGATGGCCGAAGCTTCAGTGTGCAGAGAGAGAAGTTAATGCAGTGACCTCAGCTCCATCTCATGCACGCTATAAAGAGATTTTATGGGCCACCGCAAACACGCAAAGCATGCACATGGGAAATGGCAATAACAGCAGACACACCTGGAGAGGGAAATGGCAGTTCGACAGACACACCTGGAGAGGGAAATGGCAATAACAACAGACACACCTAGAGAGGGAAATGGCAATAACAACAGACACACCTAGAGAGGGAAATGGCAATAACAACAGACACACCTGGAGAGAGAAATGGCAATAACAACAGACACACCTGGAGAGATAAAAACTGCAACGAACTCGTGGAATCCAGCAGCTGTCACTCACCAACGACGCCCATGGGTGTCGGGCAGTTCAAGGGCACGGGCGGCAGAGTCTGGCTGTAGTAGGACATGTTGCTGAAACCTTCGACTGTCGTGTACCCGACTCCCGCCCGGAAGGACGGCGGCACGGAGACCACCCCGAGACGGACCTTCAGCACCAGGCGCATAAACAGTCGGCGGAGAAAAGTCAAACGGTTCACAACTGACCAGAGCGGCCGGAAATTGGTCACCAGGTAGTGAGTAGTCTCGGTGTCCGGGCGGAGCAGCCTGGCTAACCAGGTGGACCAGTTGGACCGCTGGCAGATCCGGCCGTAGTAGCCCGTATTGGTGCAGTCGCACTCGAAGCCGCCTGCGGAGCCCTTTTCCATGCAAATGCCGCCATTTTTGCAGGGCGACGAGCAGCAGGGGTTGAACTGCGATTCCCCGGCTGGACTCCGGCCCCGCTGATGAGGCTGCTGAGACTGCGGCTGCTGGTAGCCGCTGGACCTCAAGAATAGGACTAAGAGAGTCAGACAGCTGACTGCCAGGGCCCACTTGGCGGCTGACGCGGCTGCGGGTGTTGGAGACGGTGGCACTGATGTACATGTAAAGCTAGGCTTGGATTAGAAGTTTATTTTTAATGTGTTGCCAGATCGCATGAAGGAATCGACACAAGTTCTTGTCCGCTACGAGCATGCTCACGCTAGGGGGCTGTCGCCTAGCGGTTGGATCGTCGGACTCACGACTTTTAAGGTCGGGGGTTCGATTCCCGATCTATCTATCTATCTATCTATCTATCTATCTATCTATCTATCTATCTATCTATCTATCTATCTATCTATCTATCTATCTATCTATCTATCTATCTATGTCTATCTATCTATCTATCTATCTATCTATCTATCTATCTATCTATCTATGTCTATCTATCTATCTATCTATCTATCTATCTATCTATCTATCTATCTATCTTTCTAGCTAAGAATAAAATGCAGTTGTTTCTCTTTCTAACTTTCCGGTGTTACATTACGTTAATCAAAATCGTTAGCGCGGAACGATTTCTATGGAGTTACGAATTAGTTTTTAAACGGTACAGTTGAAAGCACAGATCGCTACTTACTTTTCATGAGCACGGTATTAATATGTATAAAGCAGGTTGCTGAGTGGCGGGTAAAGTGTGTGCTTAAGCCTTAAACTATAAAGTTGTCGGAAAGAATGGCGGACCGCAAGCCGGTTTCTAAATTTAGAACTCGAAACGTCTCTCTTTCCGAGGCGAAATCTGTATTGCGTTTATGTGACGTAGTTTATAGCTCAGGTGAGCAGTTGTGGTGAGCCGGCTCTCATGTCACAATTTATTAACTCTGCTGCCGCCCACCCTCCGAGCCCTGATTGGCCGCCACCGCGTGGGTCCAGCCATGACGACGCGCTGGTTGGCGCGAATTCAAACTGGCAAATAGTATTTGGGGCAGAGCCGAGCAGACTCAAATAGAGAATTTAGACCGGCATCGGGCATGAATGGTGAGAGCCGCAGCGGCTGGGCAGATGGGGCGACTGTGCAGCAGTGCCCTTAGTTGACCCTTTGCGTAGCCAAAGCAGAGCCCGCGTGTTGCTAAAATAATCTTACAATGATCTCACTGAGCGCAGGAATTTCTGGCAGCCCCCCCCCCTTCCCAGTAGTGAAGGCATAAGTGCCTGCCGCGCCGCCGTGTGAATGGAATTAAATTTAGCCAACGAACGAACCAGCGGGCCTGCCAGGGAGCAGGGCTGGGGCCGCCAGCTGCACAGAGCGTAGGCGGGGGCGCTGTTGTCCATTCGTCATAGGGTGGCGAGAGTTGCATCACGTGATGCAACTGATACTGCGAGCTACAGGGGTCTTTATTTCAGTTTGGGAAGTAGGCAACTGCAGGTCATTCAGTAGGTCGATGAGTGTAAACAGAAACATTGATATCTGTAGATTAGAGAACCAGCTTGGGTAGATAAATGGCGATGGATACCTGGACAGAAACTAATAGATGATAGATGATGGATAGATAGATAGACAGATAGATAGATAGATAGATAGATAGATAGATATATAGATAGATAGATAGATATATAGATAGATAGATAGATAGATAGATAGATAGATAGATAGATATATAGATAGATAGATAGATATATAGATAGATAGACAGATAGATAGATAGATAGAAAGACAGATAGATAGATACATAGATAGATAGAGAGATAGATAGATAGATAGATAAATAGATAGATAGATATATAGATAGATAGATAGATAGATAGATAGATATATAGATAGATAGATAGATATATAGATAGATAGACAGATAGATAGATAGATAGAAAGACAGATAGATAGATAGATAGATAGATAGATAGATAGATAGATAGATAGATAGATAGATAGATAGATAGATAGATATATAGATAGATAGATAGATAGATAGATAGATAGATATATAGATAGATAGATAGATAGATAGATATATAGATAGATAGATAGATATATAGATAGATAGACAGATAGATAGATAGATAGAAAGACAGATAGATAGATAGATAGATAGATAGATAGATAGATAGATAGATAGATAGATAGATAGATAGATAGAAAGACAGATAGATAGATACATAGATAGATAGAGAGATGGATAGATAGATAGATAAATAGACAGATAGATAGATAGATAGAAAGATAGATAGATAGATAAAAAGATAGATAGATAGACAGATAGATAGACAGATAGATAGATAGATAGACAGATAGATAGACAGATAGACAGATAGATAGATAGACAAATAGACAGATAGATAGATAGATAGATAGACAAATAGACAGATAGATAGATAGATAGATAGATAGATAGATAGATAGATAGATAGATAGATAGATAGAAAGATAGATAGATAGATAGAAAGACAGATAGATAGATACATAGATAGATAGAGAGATAGATAGATAGATAGATAAATAGACAGATAGATAGATAGATAGAAAGATAGATAGATAGATAAAAAGATAGATAGATAGATAGACAGATAGATAGATATATAGATATATAGATAGATAGACAGATAGACAGATAGACAGATAGATAGACAGATAGATAGATAGATAGATAGACAGATAGACAGATAGACAGATAGATATATAGACAAATAGACAGATAGATAGATAGACAGATAGATATATAGACAGATAGATAGATATATAGATAGATAGATAGACAGATAGATAGATATATAGATAGATAGACAGATAGATATATAGACAAATAGACAGATAGATAGATAAGCAACACTTACAGCCAGATGCAGCACAGCCTGTGCCCCACCCACTCAAGCTCAGTCTAAAGAGTTAAACTGGATTCAGCCAGGCAGCAACAGACATAAATTAGGGGCAGGAGAAAGCAGACGCCACCCCAGAGTCAAAATTGGAATGCAGTCAGACGAGTGGGCAGGGGGGCTAATTAATAAAAGCCGCCAGTGAAATGGAGACTGTAAATAAACCAGTCAGACTGACTTTTTTAAACACTGTCGCTCCAGCAGCACAATGGAATGCTCAAGCCAGGAAGGCGCATGAACTGACAAATGAGACTTGAGGGGGCGGGGGAGGGGGCGATGACTGGCATTCCTGCTCCGCGCTCTTTGATCTCAAACGAAATACCGCATTGTTTATCTTCATTTGCTGTTATAACCATTTTATTATAACTTCTGGGTTATATTTTACGAATAATTCAGACCTAGCCTTACGGGGGAATGCAGACTCAGAGGAGAATGAAGACTCAAAGAGGAATGCAGACTCACAGGGGAATGCAAGCTCACAGGGGAATGCAGACTCAAGAGAGGAATGCAGACTCAAGAGGGGAATGCAGACTCAAGAGAGGAATGCAGACTCAAGAGGGGAATGCAGACTCAAGAGGGGAATGCAGACTCAAGAGGGGAATGCAGACTCAAGAGGGGAATGCAGACTCAAGAGGGGAATGCAGACTCAAGAGGGGAATGCAGACTCAAGAGGGGAATGCAGACTCAAGAGGGGAATGCAGACTCAAGAGAGGAATGCAGACTCAAGAGGGGAATGCAGACTCAAGAGGGGAATGCAGACTCAAGAGGGGAATGCAGACTCAAGAGAGGAATGCAGACTCAAGAGGGGAATGCAGACTCAAGAGGGGAATGCAGACTCAAGAGAGGAATGCAGACTTAAGAGGGGAATGCAGACTCAAGAGGGGAATGCAGACTCAAGAGAGGAATGCAGACTTAAGAGGGGAATGCAGACTCAAGAGGGGAATGCAGACTCAAGAGAGGAATGCAGACTCAAGAGAGGAATGCAGACTCAAGAGAGGAATGCAGACTCAAGAGGGGAATGCAGACTCAAGAGAGGAATGCAGACTCAAGAGAGGAATGCAGACTCAAGAGAGGAATGCAGACTCAAGAGGGGAATGCAGACTCAAGAGGGGAATGCAGACTCAAGAGGGGAATGCAGACTCACAGGGGAATGCAGACTCAAGAGAGGAATGCAGACTCACAGGGGAATGCAGACTCAGAGGAGAATGAAGACTCAAAGAGGAATGCAGACTTAAAAGGGGAATGCAGACTCACAGGGGAATGCAGACTCAAGAGAGGAATGCAGACTCACAGGGGAATGCAGTCTCAAGAGGGGAATGCAGACTCACAGGGGAATTCAGACTCACAGGGGAATGCAGACTCACAGGGGAATGCAGACTCACAGGGGAATGCAGACTCACAGGGGAATGCAGACTCAGAGGAATGTAGACTCAGAAATGCAGATATGTTCTCAAGCTGCTCATTTTGCGCCGCAGTCAGAACAGCGAAAAAAAACAGCCAAATTTGGCAGTCAACCCACTTGACATGCGCATGTTTGGGGGACACCCAACCCACTACTATGAGCGTATGCTGTTTTACATTTGCTCACATGGGTCTAAATTTAGCAACAGTAAAGTCTACTTTTTCATAATTATCAGGCGACTCCAGACTGCACTGCCAATAAACTAGTGACTCATGACTCATGCCATCCACAGCAAAGATTAATAAAAATGATCGTAACTTATCTTTGCTTTGCTACTATGAGTAGACAAAGAGAAAAACAATCGGGTCATAATTTCTCTTCTTTAGATTTGGCGGTGAATAAAAATTCTAATAGATAAAACCGTTTTATTGAAGTCGATTCATACTACTATAGAGAGTCATCAGTAGTCTAATTAGTCTAAAATGCATTTTATCATTTGCGTCACAAATCAAATCGAGCCGAACAGGAGGCCGGCCAGGGCGCGCAGAAACTCGGCCTTCTTGGCTGACTCGACTTCGTGCAGCCAGTCGGGCCGGTTGCACGAGTTCAGCTCCATGGCGCGGGCCGCGCGCACGAATTTGTCCCGTTTGGCTAGGGCGCCGCGGCGGGCGCTGGACACAGTGAGGATCTCCAACAGGCTGAGATCCCACAGGTAGGGCAGCGTGCAGTCCGACAGATCGGGACCGCCGGACGGGTCGGACAGAAGGCGGACAGCCGATGCCTGCGGTGGGGCGGACAGGTCATTGAGCTCCATAGAGACGCTATTGTAACCAAGGTAACACTGTAACAGGCCTAGAAATGAATACAACAGCCCTAGCAACCAACCTAACAGCCCTAGCAACAAACCCAACAGCCCTAGAAACCAACCTAACAGCCCTAGCAACAAACCCAACAGCCCTAGCAACAAACCCAACAGCCCTAGCAACCAACCCAACAGCCCTCGCAACAAACCCAACAGCCCTCGCAACAAACCCAAAAGCCCTCGCAACTAACCCAACAGCCCTAGCAACAAACTCAACAGCCCTAGCAACTAACAACCCAACAGCCCTAGCAACAAACCCAACAGCCCTGCAACCAACCCAACAGCCCTAGCAACAAACCCAACAGCCCTAGCAACAAACCCAACAGCCCTGCAACCAACCCAACAGCCCTAGCAACAAACCCAACAGCCCTAGCAACAAACCCAACAGCCCTGCAACCAACCCAACAGCCCTAGCAACAAACCCAACAGCCCTAGCACTGTATCTACAGATCCCATAGCATACAGAAGCCCCAGTAACAAAGCAAGCAGCCATAGCAACTAGCCCATTTCCTTGGCAACATCCGGTCGGCAACTAACCTGGTCTGGCACAGACTGGGCCAATATACCGGCGCAGCTGCGCATTCCAAGCAGCTCGCAGCAGCGCGCCATCCTGCGCACAGCATCGTCGCTAAACAGTTGAATCGGCAGGGGCCGTTCGAACAGTTCGGTAGCGGCGATGGCGGCCTCCAAGTAGCAGCGCAGGGCCAGCGAAGGCTCGCGCTCTGCATAAGCCAGGTCGGCCCTGGTCAGCAGCCAGCTGGGGTTGGCGGGCTGAAGCCGAACTGCGGTGTCCAGCAGCTCGCCAAGAGCTCGCCGGGTCACGGCCCGATGAAGCGCGGTGGGCAGGCGGACTGGCAGCTGGTCCGGCCACAGCTGCGGACAGGAGGAGTGCACTGGCGAGTTCAGGTCGGTGCAGGCCAGGCAGGTGAGCTTGGCCAGCAGCGACAGCAGCAGGTCGACGTGCTGCTCGGAGCGGAGGCTGCGCAACAGGCGGTGCAGGCAGCGACGAGCGAAGCCCAGCTCGGCCGGGCTGCCTGCCGAGGCGCCGCCGTTGCCCGCCGGGGCTCCAGCTGGTGTCCTGCGGGGTCGGCAATCAAGTTATTAGAGAATAAAATCAATTCATCGCTACGATGTCGCCGAAGGTGTTGCGCCAGGGTGCCCGCAGCCCTCCTGAGAATATTTATTTTATTGCTTTGCCTACAGACAGCTGGTCACGTGACAGCTCACAAGTCTAGAAGTTAGAGATGGCGACATCCACTGGCCCATAAGTTAGGAGGTCACGTGACCTCTGTCATAAGTTAGGAGGTCACGTGACCTCTGTCAGACCCATAAGTTCAGAGGTCATGTGACCTGTCAGACCCATAAGTTAGTAGATCACGTGACCTCTGTCAGACCATAAGTTAGGTCATGTGACCTGTCAGACCCATAAGTTTGGAGGTCACGTGACCTGTCAGACCCATAAGTTCAGAGGTCATGTGACCTGTCAGACCCATAAGTTAGGAGGTCACGTGACCTGTCAGACCCATAAGTTAGTAGGTCACGTGACCTCTATTAGACCCATAAGTTAAGAGGTCACGTGACCTCTGTCATAAGTTAGGTCACGTGACCTCTGTCAGACCCATAAGAAACGAGTTGTAAAGCAGTGGTCACGTGACTTACACCTAAACTAGGTCATTAATCCAAGGAGGGGTCAATTGACGTACTGTGGTTTTTCCGCACTAGTCTGTTGGTGAGTTTTAAGCTACCGCTAACCGATTATAAAAACCCGATCTCCTCACCTCTTGCCGCCGCCCAGTGTCACAAAGAATCGTCCAATTCGAGCCCAAAGGTCGGCGTGACTTGGCGACTTCTGAGCCAACAAGCCGGAGCTGGCACTGCTGGCGGCGGTCGCGGCTGAGTCCCGGTCGGCGGCAGCCAGCATGAGCAGTCTGGCAAAATCGATACAGTAGTTGGCAGCCGTGGCCTGCTGATGATGCCGCCCGCCTCCGCCACCGCCGCCAACGAACTGGGGCGGCAGGCGGCCGGCGGCGAGCAGCACGCAGCTGCCCAGCACCGCCAGATCCTCCGAGAAGCCCCCAGAGCTGCCGCCGCCGCCTTCCTGCATCTGGCGGAGCGCGGATTCAACAGCCGGGGCCAGGTCGGCGGGACGGGGCAGGCCCGTTGCTAAGCAACTGGTCGCGTCTAAAAGCAGCAACGAGAGCTGATACTGCTGTTGCTGCTTCTGCTGCTGGGATTGGGAGGCCAGCAACCGTCTGGCCAGCTGGAACTCCTCGGTTCGCTGCAGAACGGAAGCTTTCCCTGCCAGCACCGCGGCAGTTGCTGCTGTCGTCGTGTTGACCGGCGCCAGAAGCTGCTGCTGGCGCTGATGATGAGGCTGATGCAGAAGAGGCTGCACCGCCTGCTGCTGCCGGGAGGTGGGCGGCAGCCAGGCCTGGCACAGCCCGGCCACGGACTGCGGGCTCCAGCTGTGCTGACGGCACAGGCGCTCCACCAGGCTGGCCACCTCGGCAGGCTGGTAGGTGTACAGCAGGCGGAGGTCGTCAGCCGACTGTCCGGGAGTCGCCGCCTCCACCTCCTGGTGGAACGCCTTGGCCTCGTCGTCGGCAGCCGACGGCCCGGCATCGTCGGCATCTTCAGCATCGTCGTCGGTGTCGAGTCCGCAGTCCAAGTCTGCGTCGTCGCACCCGGCACCAGCGTCGGGATGTTCGCCGAGGAGCCGCTGCCGCTCCTCCTGCAGCAGGTTGTCCTCGGCCAGGGCCAGCCGGCCAAGTCGGCCGCAGCTGGCGCGGGCTTCAAACGGCGCAACACGTGGCGCAACAAACGGCGCAGCGACTGCCGGCGTTTGTCGACGCCTGGGCCGCCGCAGGAGCTCCGGTTTGGGCCAACCGCTGCGGCGGTGGCCGCGTTCAGGAGAAAGCGAAGGCCGCGACCGCCGTGGGCAGCCAGCAAGCGGTGATAGTCCAGCAGCATGGAGCCGCAGGAGGCGGCGGCGGCCTCTCCACTAACAGCCTGGGTGGCCGCTTGGCGAACCAGGCGACAGGTGCGAACCTTGGTAGGAAGGAGTTGGAATTTGATGACCCCGGCAAGAAATGAATTATTACCATTTTTATCATTTACAGATTCCCGTGTAACTTATTGGACTTCAAATCCTATATGACAATCTACTACGATCCCAGATCCCAATCTGATCCCAGATCACAATCCGATCCCAGATCCCAATCTGATCCCAGATCCCAATCTGATTCCAGATCCCAATCCGATCCCAGATCCCAATCTGATTCCAGATCCCAATCTGATCCCAGATTCCAATCCGATCCCAGATCCCTATCTGATCCCAGATCCCAATCTGATTCCAGATCCCAATCTGATTCCAGATCCCAATCTGATTCCAGATCCCAATCTGATCCCAGATTTCAATCCGATCCCAGATCCCAAACCGATCCCAAATCCCAATCTGATCCCAAATCAATCTGATCCCAGATCCCAATCTGATCCCAGATCACAATTTGATCCCAGATCCCAATCTGATCAAAGATCACAATCTGATCCCAGATCCCTATCTGATCCCAGATCCCAATCTGATCCCAAATCAATCTGATCCCAGATCCCAATCTGATCCCAAATCAATCTGATCCCAGATCCCAATCTGATCCCAGATCCCAATCTGATCCCAGATCACAATTTGATCCCAGATCCCAATCTGATCCCAGATCAAAATCTGATCCCAGATCCCAATCTGATCCCAGATCCCAAACCGATCCCAGATCCCAAACCGACCCCAGATCCCAATCTGATCCCAGATCCCAAACCGATCCTAGATCCCAATCTGATCGCAGATCCTAGATCCAAATCCGATCCCAGATCCCAATCCGATCCCAGATCCCAATCTGATCCCAAATCCCAATCCGATCCCAGATCCCAAACCGATCCCAATCCGATCCCAGATCCCAATCAAATCCCAGATCCTTCATCCCTCACCTGGAACTTGACATCCGAGCTAACAGCGTCGCTGCTCTCGACCTCCTCGGCCATGCGGTCCCAGTAGAAGTCGGGCACAGGCGAGCTCTCGCCCCGGCCAATAAACCCGGCCAGCTCTTCGTCGACCAGCAGGCGGCCCAGACCGTCGCAGGAGCCGCCGGCGGCAGCTTGGCAAGCGTCCAGCTGGCGGAGCAGCGCCGATCGAGCCTCCAGGAGACGCGAGACGGAGCTGATTGGTTGGGAAAGGAGGAAAAAGACAGGTGAGACATTAATAACAATCGGCAATGATTGACAGGTGTAGCCAGATGTCATCTGGACTAAAAAATTTACCCTTATAGATGCTTTGCATGTGATTGGCTAAAATCATCAAATTTTTTAAAATAAAATTACTCTTTATACTGTACTGTGGTTTGAATCATACATGCGAAACACCCGGCCAAAAATGCCCCACCAGAAAAATGCAGACGTAGTACTAATTAGATGCCGAGGTATTTAGCCTTGATAACACAGTCACTGTTACTCCTGCCGTTTACCCAAAAATTACGTCAATTATGGGTTGTTTCTTTCGTAGGCAAGTTGCAATTTTGGTCAAAAAGCAAGTCGCACGGCCGGTGTAAATCAGAGAGGGTTGCGCATGTATGCTTTGAATGTAGGTCTAAATATCAATGGAAGCTGAGAGCTCATCTCAGTCATACTTGGCAATGTCTACCCTATCATCACCATGTACCAGATCTATATTTACTCAGCTAAGTACCAACCCAATTGGGTGTTGGTACTGTCTGCGTCTATCCAGTTATCGATAATGACCCAGGATTATCCTACCTGGCAACAAGGCATATTTTCAGACTCTGAGATCAGCTCGATGAGCGTTTCGCTCTACTTAGGCTCACTTTTTATTCTAGAGATCTTACTTTATAAAATTACAATATAAAAATAATATTTATATTTTGCGCGTACCGAATCGCAGTCAGGTAGGCCTCCAACAGCTGACGCGGCACCTCGGCGGAGTCCTCGGCGCTATAGGGGTCCTCGTTGAAACTCGCCATTGCTTCGTCAGATGCGGCCGGGCCGGCTGACACGAAATGATCGAATGCTTGCGAGTAGCGGCGCTGCATGAAGTAGTACTGGCCCAGCTCGAAGTGCACCAGGCACCTGCGAATGTGGGAGTTGCATGACCTCATTAGCTAGCTTCTTTGGGGATTCTTACTATGTAGGATTTGGATTCTTAGATTGGGGATCTGGGTGTTTAGATTGGGGATCTAGGTGTTTAGATTGAGGATCTGGGTGTTTAGATTGGGGATCTGGGTGTTTTGATTGGGGATATGGGTGTTTTGATTGGGGATCTGGATTCTTAGATTTGGGATCTGGGTGTTTAGATTGGGGATCTGGGTGTTTAGATTGGGGATCTGGGTGTTTTGATTGGGGATCTGGATTCTTAGATTTGGGATCTGGGTGTTTAGATTGGGGATCTGGGTGCTTTGATTGGGGATCTGGATTCTTAGATTGGGGATCTGGGTGTTTAGATTGGGGATCTGGGTGTTTAGATTGGGGATCTGGGTGTTTTGATTGGGGATCTGGGTGTTTTGATTGGGGATCTGAATTCTTAGATTGGGGATCTGGGTGTTTAGATTGGGGATCTGGATTCTTAGATTGGGGATCTGGGTTCTTAGATTGGGGATCTGGAATTTTAGATTTGGGATCTGGATTCTTAGATTGGGGATCTGGATTCTTAGATTGGGGATCTGGATTATTAGATTGGGGATCTGGATTCTTAGATTGGGGATCTGGATTCTTAGATTGGGGATCTGGATTCTTAGATTGGGGATCTGGATTCTTAGATTAGGGATCCAGAATCTTAAGATTGGGATCCTGGATTCTTAGATTGGGGAACTGTATTCTTAGATTGGGGATCTGGATTCTTAGATTGGGGATCTGGATTCTTAAATTGGGGATCTGGATTCTTAAATTGGGGATCTGGATGTCTTGATTGGGGATCTAGATCCCTAGCTTTTAAAGCCTAGAATCCAGAACAACCCAGCCAGTGCAAAGCCGAGACGCGCACCGCCAATAAGAGTTGTCCACAGGCTCGCAGGCAGACCAGTCAGGCTCAATCTCCGGCTCCGCAAGGGTCGGCACCAGAAAAGCGGCTGGTAACGGCCTGGCAACGCAGCCGTCTCCGTCTCGCTGTTGCTGATCTAATTCGCCAATTAGGCATTCGAGACTGCGATCGACTCTGGCCATGAGGTGGCCAGCGATCTCCTGGGACTGGGCGCAGTGCAGCTCAGTGGACCTGTCCGTGATGCCAGCCACGCCTTGCACCATTGAGCGGAGCGGCTTCTTCACGTAGTTCTCTTCAACTAGACAGCGCAGGGCCCACCGGTGGTACAGCTGGTACAGCCAGCGGGCGCACGGCCGCAGCCCGCTGTCCGCTGGCGGGCTGTAGGGGTCCGGGAGACCGGCACAGGCACACAGCCATAGGAACAGGCGGTGAGCCAGTGCTATGGGCAATTTGCGTGCGGTTCTGCCCAGGCGGTAGTGCAGCTGGGCCAGGATCTTGGCTGAGAGGCTGAGCAGGACTCGCCACTGCTGCGACTCGCTGCCCTGGTAGGTTGAAGAGATTCTGGGTTATATACCCAATCAGTCTTGGTAGTGTCTACCCAATCAGTCTTGGTAGTGTCTACCCAATCAGTCTTGGTAGTGTCTACCCAATCAGTCTTGGTTGTGTCTACCCAACCACACTTAGTAGTGTCTACCCAATCAGTCTTGGTAGTGTCTACCCAATCAGTCTTGGTAGTGTCTACCCAATCCGTCTTGGTAGTGTCTACCCAATCCGTCTTGGTAGTGTCTACCCAATCAGTCTTGGTAGTGTCTACCCAATAACACTTGGTAGTGTCTACCCAACCACACTTAGTAGTGTCTACCCAATCAGTCTTGGTTGTGTCTACCCAACCACACTTAGTAGTGTCTACCCAATCAGTCTTGGTAGTGTCTACCCAATCAGTCTTGGTAGTGTCTACCCAATCAGTCTTGGTTGTGTCTACCCAATCAGTCTTGGTTGTGTCTACCCAACCACACTTAGTAGTGTCTACCCAACCACACTTAATAGTGTCTACCCAATCAGACTTGGTAGTGTCTACCCAAACACATGTGGCACAGTCTTCCCAATCATACTTGATACTGTGTCAACAAAATTATCACTATTTACAAAATATCTCTTGGTTCTTTCTCATAATTATGTATTCATCAATGCATCAATACAAATTGTCAACCCATTGACCCATTCAGTATTTATGATAGTCCACTCAACTTTACATTGATTTTTTCTATCTACTTGTAATTTATAACCTAATTATAGAACCAGCATATAGAATTTAATTTATTAATAAAACATCCAATAATGTAATCATCTTGCTTAATATAATTTGTCCCATTTTTTGTTTTTATTATTATTTTAATAATAATAATAATATTAATAATAATAATATAACTGATTACACCTGCCCCAATTGGGCAGCACATCTGAAGGCTGTGTATAGCTATTCAGTCCAGGGACTGGGGGGTCGCCACACACACCCTCAATTACCCCAGCTAATGCTGACACCCATTTTACAGCTGGGTAAACTGAAGCAATGCAGAGTTAAGTGTCTTGCTCAAGGACACAAATTGTTCCAGTGGGATTGGGAATCGAACCCCCAGCCTTCAAGTTGTGAGTCCAATGCTCTAACCACTAGGCTATAACAAATTATTTTATACATTGATAAAACAATAATTTTATAGTACTCACTTGTTCTTTGCCATCATATTGCCTTGAATGATCTAGAAAATGCCGCAAATACTTTAGAAGCTGTTTATCAGAGGCTGAGCCAGTATTTAATAAGGAATCCAAATTTTCAGGATTGATTACAAAGTTGAACCAATCTTCATGTGCATGAATCATTATTATACTTATCTGCCAATGACTATATTCTATGTTGCTGGAATGTAATAATCATTTACATATATTAAAAAATCAATATTTTGATAAAACAACAATGGCTTTAACTCAAATCAATAGGGTATGTAGACCTACACTATATATGTTGGCATGCAAATTTTAAATAAAATTGTAACCAAGTAATGAACTAACTAAAACAGTCCTACCATAGCTATATAATTAGCTATGGGAAGTATAGATACTTCAATATAAATACTTTGCAGAACATATATATGGTTAAAGGAATGCATATTTCCCCTATATCTAGTTCTTATTAGGTTGATAAGAAAGTTCTTGCTGTTTCTAGAAAATTCCAGAAACTTTTTTACAGAATGTTCTGGAACTTTTTTCTAGAATTACTGAATTACTTTGTTTGAATTACTTCGTTGAATAACTTTGTTGTTATACTCATAAAATCTCGGTTTATTAAAATGAAGAGAAAATGGCAAGAACTTTCTTATCAACCGGATATATCTAATAATATTAGCTACTCAACAATAGAGACTTAAAAGATCATTTGAGCTTTTGGTTTAATAGATAATAAGGGGGTAGAGTAGTAGAAATAAATTAATTTTACTAGTTTCAAAATTTTTATGAAAGGAACTCCTTGATATTAGACTTAAGCAATAAAGATTTTGCATAATTAAGGTAGCAAGACCTAATATTAAAATGAATATAGTCCTAACTATTTTCTTCTACAAAAATGATACATTAATGAATAAAAGAAAACTATTATCATTGGATTAAATATCATTAAAAGTTTACTGTAATCTATTGCTTAAACATATCAAAAAACAAACTTTGAATAACTGTTTTTATTTCTTTTAGGTGCTTTTTAATTAAACTGTTATATTCCTATGAAACCCTAATTATGTTGCCTACAAACTGTAATCTAAATAGCAGCTATTAGTGCAGTAAACAGACAGACATGCTAATAGATAGATAAGAAGGTAGGCACATAGGTAGGCAGTCTAAATTATTGCAATTTGGGTGGCATTTAATTTGGCAATGTTTTTACTTTGTTCATTTTCTTTGCCAATGAACTTTATACTCTATATGATACTATTATTATAATAGCAATTATACAATAAAATATACATTTAGAACATATATATTAAAGGTTAGATAGACTATTTTTTACCTTAAGACCAGATAGAGATAGAGAACCTAGCATATGATTGCAGGTCCAGAAGAGGAGAAGAAAAAAAAGAAGAAAGATGAAGAAAGAAAAGGTGAGGACAAGAGAGAGATAAGAGAGAAAGATTAAAGAGTAGGGACCTAAGAAGTAAAAATGTTTTTGTATATATATTCTTCACTAAGGAGCCTAGGGACCCTGGGGTTTTAGCAAAAAAATCTTTTGGTATCCAAGGCACAATTTTTTTAGGGAATTGGCACCCCTAAGCTAGGTCAATATTATATATATATAAATAGGCCAAGGCTATAGGAAAAATTTAGATATGGCAACAAATATAGTATAGCCTAAATATAGGAAAATTTTGGTAGAACTCCTAAAAATATAATTTTTAATAAGAAAATATTTATATAAACCTTACTTTTAAATAAAACTATTATTTTTTTGCTTTTAACTTTGCTTTTAATTGGCAATGCTTATTCCTACAGTACTATAGAAATATTAAAATATTAAGAATATTTTCTATTCTTATAGGCCTACATTACTGTAAAGATAGGCCTAAACTTTGCTTTTATTTAATATCTATTTTACTATTGAATATTAAGCCTTGTAATAGGTCTATAAAGCTTAATGGGTAATTCCACGAGATGACGGTCGTTGGGTTGGAGCAAATAATAATCAGTAATCATACAAAAGACAAACTAAATTGAGACTTTGTGAGTTCTATATTTATGGGCGTGACCTCTAGATTGAGATGAGATACATTTTAAAGTCATTTGTCTTACTGTGTTGATTTAGCAGAGAGAAACTTTCGATGACGGTCGTTTTTGGTGAAAGTTTATGTATCCAACTTTATAACTTAAGTTTAAGATTCCTGCGAATCAGGCAAGTTTTTGTCTCAATTGATCATTAATTGTAGTAAACAATAGCTAGATGAATGGTTACAAACAATTATTACATTTTAGTAGACAACTTTAACTGTGTTGCACATTTTTTCTTAAATGACGGTTGTTGACTGACGGTCGTTTGTTTCAAAAAACGACCTTCAGTTTTAAAAAGTGTATTAGGATGCTCTATTTTTAGATACAATCTTGGTTAAAAGATTGTTTATAATCCATAGTTGTTCATATAAAAACTATAACTTGCTTGTCTAACCATAAAATTTATTATACCTGTTTCACATTTCAGATCAAACGTACTTATGCACCTTCAACAAAAACATCACTTCATGATTGCACAACTCAACATATGATCATAAAGATGGACAGTCCTAATCTATTCAAGAATTCAAAGAATAGAATATAACAATTAACAAAACCAAAGGCAAATACAGATTATTTGTTAGGCAATAAGCAGTAGCACCAATGGATAGTAAAAACTTGAGTCTAGTTAGACTACTTATACTGAAGATTGGGGCATGTGTTAAGGTGCATTGCAAACTAAAGTGGAGAGTTCTAGGTGCATGGTTAGTAATTGGAACAACCTTTTTAAAAGTTCAGGTTGAAAATGATTTTAAGGTATCAAACAAGTAATTGACAGTATACATTTTTAATAAAAGACTTGAATTCCACTATATTTTTCTTTACAATCAAAACTGTAAAAACTTTGAAAGAGAAATTGAATAAGTAATTCACATTAAAAAAAGACATGATTTTAGAATATCAGTAAATTCAGTTTTTTGTATAAAATTTAGGAATAAATGATAGTAATTCAGGTTTTATAAAGATCAACAAATTTCAGAATACTAGAAAATGATGGTCGTTAGGTAACTTTGCAGGGTTTTTTTAGCATGATACACTTATCATAAACTAACAAAAATGACTATAAACTTAAATATAGGCTCAGAAAATATTTTAGCAAAAAATTATCAACTTATAAACCTCTTGAAAATTAGTACAACAACTTTTTGTAAAAAAAAATGATGGTTGTTTTTAACACTTAAAAAAGGGAAGTCAAACTTTTTAAAATAAAAAATTATGATAGATAGAACTATTGAAGTGAAACGAAGGCGCCGTTAGCAAGAGGATGGGAGAAATCAGCCGACACGCGCATGATGCGTGAACAAGCATCCAGCCTTGGCAGCAACTCCCCAGATGCACAAGATCTGCATGCCTAAAAATAGTCCTGATGATCGGCGAGCAAGAAGCCCAGCCATGCGACCCTCGCGTGATGCATGCACAACCTCTGACCGACACTGCCTATTGGGCCTCGAAATCCCACTCTCTCCCCCTACTGCTCCTATTCCTCGTTGCTCGCGTACAGTGTGCTAGCTTATAAAATATACTGATTGAAGAGGAAAGATCCTCGCCTGAAGTTTGAGAATGTGACTCTAGAGATCACACAGAGAAAGTTACCATCGAGGTCCATTGTTCGTTGTCTTCCTGAACTGTTGGCAGAAGGAAACGAATAATATGGGAAAAACCCATATAAATTGTCGTTTCAATTGGTTCCACTGACCGCGTGAGTCACCGCTAGACAGAAGTCTCAGACACCATGCAGTTATCGCTCTGCTGCATGTCTTCCACAGCCATCCGAGTAAATCGAGAACTGAGACTTTCCTGCCTTCAGTAAAGGAAAACTTCGAACTAGACAAGACCAATGGATGAAGATCAAGAAGCGACACAGTTTACCCTTCCAAGAAGAAACTTTCGTTGAGAGATCTACACAATCAATTTGGTCAAGACGGTATTTTTCGACGTCCTATTTAACTGCAATGTACCTTCAGCCAGCATCCCGATCTGACTGTCTACCAGACGCTGTTTCAATTTGTCGAGTCTCCGTGTCCAGTCCTATTTGCGTCACTGTTTAGGGCATCGAAAAGCCCATTCAATTTGTCGAGTTTCCGAGTTCACGTCAATCCCCCTCTCAGATCTGATTAAATAGTCAGGAGGATATGCTGGTACAATTCATCCACTGTTGTCACAAGTTCACTTTGCCCCTTGACCAAGTTTCGTGTTTCAACAACATCAACTCAACTGCAAGTTACCAAGTGGGACTGCGTATCGCAAGCAAATGCACAACTGTACGCCATGTCATCATTGCTCCAAGCTTATTTTCAACAGAGCTCGGAGGGCCTCGCTTCCCTGAAAAAAGAGCGACTGAAGTGAAACGAAGGCGCCGTTAGCAAGAGGATGGGAGAAATCAGCCGACACGCGCGTGATGCGTGAACAAGCATCCAGCCTTGGCAGCAACTCCCCAGATGCACAAGATCTGCATGCCTAAAAATAGTCCTGATGATCGGCGAGCAAGAAGCCCAGCCATGCGACCCTCGCGTGATGCATGCACAACCTCTGACCGACACTGCCTATTGGGCCTCGAAATCCCACTCTCTCCCCCTACTGCTCCTATTCCTCGTTGCTCGCGTACAGTGTGCTAGCTTATAAAATATACTGATTGAAGAGGAAAGATCCTCGCCTGAAGTTTGAGAATGTGACTCTAGAGATCACACAGAGAAAGTTACCATCGAGGTCCATTGTTCGTTGTCTTCCTGAACTGTTGGCAGAAGGAAACGAATAATATGGGAAAAACCCATATAAATTGTCGTTTCACTATATTAGATCATAAAACTTTATAATTTCAGTCTTTAGATATAAGAAAGAAAGATTTTTATTATTTATGCACTTGATGCATTATGTTTATTAACTTTTTTTCTTATTGAAAACTAGATTAAACTTTTTATAATGTCCCGCGGGACATTTAAAATCTTGCAAGGGTACCATGATCAAAACAAAATATATATACCTAGAGGTAGATAAATGTGTATGAAACTACATAAAAATGAAACTATACATAATTATATGCAAAATGAAATATTCACATTTGCAAATAATTTTTAAAAAAATTTCTATACCTTTGATGACCCTATCATGGAATAACCCTAAATATAAATGAAAAGCTAGGTGATAGTTCTTTGGTTTAGAATACCAGATCTATTACACAATATTAGATAGAAAACATAAGGAGATTGTATATTTGATCTACATTTATTTATAGTATTATAAAAAGACAATATTATTAGAAAATTCTAAAGTTCTAGAAACTTCTTTTTATTTTTACTAATACTAGATACATAAAAGAAAATGTATTAAATTTCTTTATTAAATGTGCCAGCATCTGCTTGATAATAATAGGGGGACTTATAGAGTTTTGATATTAGAAATACTTTGAGATATCAAGGGACAAAGCTAAATTATAGAGGTCATAGGCCATAGGCCTATTTGAATCCCTGACCTGAATGTTCTTGTTTTTTAAAACAGACTAACGTCGATAGATAGGACTACTAAATAATGATTTGAAAACGAAGTTGGAACCCTTCAAAGAATGAACATATTTCAAAATTCTGCTACTTATCAATTATTGCAGCATCATCATGCTGATCTCTATCGAAAAAAAAATTTCTTAATCTTTACGCATGAAAATAATTTTTAAAAAAGTCCCCTGCAGCCTTTTACATAGTATAACAAATTTTAGAAAGCAATGTTAAGTTAAAAATTTGCGCTTTATCGCTTTGCTTTGAACCAAATAACTCTACGTAGGTTAGCCTACCTTTATAGTTTAAAATAATGCTAAATTTTGTCTGCACTTTGGTACGCTTCAAAATGAGACTAGGCCCTGGCCTAGACTTTTAAAGCTGCGTAAGTGTAATTTTATTTTATTTATGGCCAATACTTCAATAGTCCAAGACTAAATAGTTGCAGATGCTAAACAGAGACACTGAACAGGTTCTGGTACCGCCTTAATAAAATATCAATATTATACAGACCTATTGTATTAATAAAATTAAGCTAACTGCTAACTTGTAATTCAGAATTTCAGACAGAAATTACAAGTTTTATGTTAATGATTAAATTAAAGCCAAAATGTGCTAGGCCCTAGTATTTTATTTTATTTTAACAATAAAACTTTGAAGTTTTACTTTTTAGTAATAGCCTAGTTTTAGTTAAGGCTTTATAGAGATTTAGTTTTAGTATAATTGGATAGGGGGGCTTATTAGGCCTACTATAGGCCCCTACAGCCTAGGCTTAACTATAGGTATAAGGCCTAGTTTATGCCTAGAGTGATAAATGCTAATAGCTAAGTATAGGCCTTTGATTTGAACCTTTTTAGATGCCACATTAATCATTATACTGATACAATGTCCCTGGACATTTCTGTGACAAGATATTTTGAAGATAATTTATAAATTTAGAACATTTAGAATATTGACAAAATTTTAATACAATGTTGCTGTTGCCATAAGAATCATTAATACTATTATTTACACATGCAAAATTTACACACGTGTGCAAGCGCCTAATGCTACTAATAGTAATAATAATAGTTTTTGTAAATAAATTTGTCAATAATAATTTCGAGTTTTATCACTCAAGAATAGTATTCACATATTATTTGTTTTAATCTTCTAACGTTTAATAATAATATTCATGTAAAAATTGTATGTATTTTTAAACCGAAAACTAATTTTAGCCCTATTTGTTTTAATACTGCATATATCAAAATTAATATTGATCAAGTCTCAAAATAGTATAAATAGACGGGATCTGGCCAGAGAGCCACCAACTGGCTGATTGCTTGTTCCTAAATTAGTCTCAAGTCTCGCTACTTGTTGAGCCTTAAACTGTTACTTAGAAATCTTTTCAAGACTTAGTAAATTTTTCGATTCAAAGAGTGAAGTGGAAGTTAATCATATCACAGATACTACTGATACTCAGAATACCAAGGAGATTGAAGTAAAACAAAGTAGATCTCGGGAATACATATACAGTATTGAGAAGGCTGTGACCCTCTAATCTCGGGAACGCCTAAACGACTGGACTAGACGATCAGACACTTAAATAACTACAAAAGAATTACAAGGAAGATCATTCTGAGAAATACATTCCAGGCCAATAGTAGACCACTCGGCATATACTAAGAACGCTACCAATACATATACTAAGAACGCTACCAATAGAAGTAGATACTTAGACTAATCCTTAGACATATACCTAGACTTATTCTTAGACTTATACTTAGACTGATACTTAAAGACTTATACTCAGACCTATTCTAAGAAACATTTCTCAGATTATTCTAATATTGATAAACTCATAATTTATTAATCAAATAATCTTGGTGGCAGCTACCAACCTAAGAAGAACACTTAAGAGATTAGTAAATTAGCCCTGTGACAGCTTTTGGTGACAGTGTGAAATTATTATTAGAGACAGAAGTAACCCCTAGGACACACGCAAGCACTCATATACATACACACATATATATATATAGCTAGCTTTTTTAACATTTGACTTTGAACCTCCACTTGTATATATTATACAAGCTGCAGGCATGCCACTTTTTACCTTGCTTTGTATATGCATGTGTATGAGTGTTTTTGTGGATAAATTTTGCAAATATAATGCTATACTTATGGCAATGTTATATTATAATTTTGTCTCTTATATATCTTATATTCGTGAATAGATTGCATGAGTTTACATACACGAAAAAAAAGAAAGTTGGAAGGAAACTAAACGGTTGGAGATATTTGCTTCTGGCTTTGTGTATTTAAATGCAACATATTAGCTCCGGAACTTTCAGAAAAATCCTAGCATTATAATAAATTATAATTAATAAGACATTTACATTACACTTCCATGCGAAGCTTGATGACATAATTAGTTATTCCGATTTATATATTATATATATTGGCAGACGAAACGACTATATCGTATATTGGCAGACGAAAAGGCGGCAGACGAAAAGGCGGCAGACGAAATGACCGTCGAACCTATATTTGGCTCTTTTAGCTAGGCCCTATAGGCATGCCACTTTTCATCTTGCTTTATGTGTGCATGTGTATGAGTGCTTTTGTGCATAAATTTTGCAAATAAAATGATATATTTATGGCAATGTTATGTTACAATTTTGTCAATACTGGTTGCAAATGACAAAAGTGATTAACATTTTATTTTAAATCAGGCTGTTACATAGGCCACCTTATATTTCTTCTTTAGTTTAATTCAAAAAAAGTAATTAAAAAGCTCAATAATAGTTTTGTACAATATATATTATTATTGTAATAAATACTTATTTAAACAATTTAGATCTAATAAAAAATTGTATAAAAACTAGCAACTATTAGGTCCTAACTTACTAGACCTAACTGCAACAATCAATATATTTTGTGGCATATAGTAAAACAAAATTAAAAGAAGTAGCATTGAATATATCATTATTAGAATGCCTAACTAACATTGCTATACAAAAATCATAATATAGATAATATATTCAAAATATGTTATTCTTTTTTATTGAAAACATAGGCCTAGTGCATTACATTATTGCATTTGACTTTACAAGTAAATTTATGTTTGTTTATATTGTGTCCCTTAGTATAGGCTTCTAGGACAAGTGTATCAAAATCTACTTAGGTTGGTAATGAAGTTAGTAAGTCACTATTCTATTCTGCCATTAACATAGATGGCTATAGGCAATGAGATCTATATATAAACAAAGGATAGTTTAACATATATCTCTTTGGAAGATACTTTGTTATAGTTATAACAAATGACTTGATATATCCTTTTGCAATCCAAAAATTTGGAGTTTATCCATGCTATTTAGTGCTATTAGTTACCTAGGAATTTAGTTTTTTACTTAGTCTTGGGATGGGTATCAGTTTCTGTCTATAAGGGTTATCCCAGAAATAGCCGAAAAACCAGTACAGAGGCTGACTGTGATATTCAAATTTGATGCAACTTGTGTCATAAGTAGAAAAAAGTCCAACAGTTGTTTTGCTTTTTAAATGGGGTAAAAATGTCAAGTCATTCAAAAGTTATGCCTATAATTAGAACAAAAGATAGGAGGTAGAGTTATACCAAGTCAAAGGGTCTGCAAAGTCATTGTCCTTGACTGATGACTTTTCGACGAAGTCACCCCTCAGCCTGCAGCCTGCAGCTGTTCTGCTTCTGCTTCTGCTTCAGATTAGCTTCTGCTTTTTTTCAAGAGCTTATGTGATCTTTTGTTTCTTTTCAGCTTCTTTGTTTGCTTTTCTTTTCGAATTGATGGTTCTGACTAAACATCAAAATTTTAGTCTATGGCCAGCATAGTAGGCTCGACTTGGTGTTACTCTACCCCCTACCCTTTGTTCTAATTATAGGCATAACTTTTGAATGAATTGACATTTTTACCCCATTTAAAAAGCAAAACAACCATTGGATTTTTTTCTACTTATGATGCAAGTTGCATCGAATTTGAATATCACAGTCAGCCTCTATACCAGTTTTCCCACTATTTCTGGGACAACCCTTATATATCTCTAGTCCTTGGTATGAGCTTCTATTATTCTACTTATAGACCTTGGTATGAGCTGCTGCCTCCCTTTGACTTATTTGTCTTAGCTAAAAGGTAGTCCAAAGACACAATGGGAAGGCAAGCATTGTCTATATCAGATACTACTAATCCCTGAGAAGCCCACATAGGCTAAGCACAGGGCTAGTCAAGGAAGACCTATCTGCAATGTGGTCTTCAGTGGTAACTGGTAACAGTCTCATTTGGTAGCCTAGAGAAACTGGATGAGCTGTGGGATATTCTTGGGCTAGCAAGCATTGTACAAAGATGGGTTAGGCCTAAGATAGTTGAGCTAGTCTTGGTTGAAGGCTGGGCAGTGGCAGACAAAATGCTTGGCATTTTCATTCTTAAGTTATAGAAGGGGCAGAGTTCACTCTGGCCTGGTAATGCCTGGCAAGGCAACCATGACCTATGAAGTTCACAGTAAGAATGCGGATGTTTTTTGATTTTGGTTCAAAGGGATTCTCCGCAGCTTGAGGGATGGATTGGGCACTGCCATTTGGGATTGGCGGCAGTTTGGAATGCCATCCCATCTGTGTATATTGGGGAGTAGAGGTTCTGACAGGAGCGGGTGTACATTGGGGGTAGAGGTTCTGATGGGAGTGGGTGTACATTGGGGTAGAGGTTCTGATGGGAGTGGGTGTACATTGGGGGGTAGAGGTTCTGATGAGAGTGGGTGTACATTGGGGGGTAGAGGTTCTGATGGGAGTGGTACATTGGGGGTAGAGGTTCTGATGGGAGTGGGTGTACATTGGGGGGTAGAGGTTCTGATGGGAGTGGGTGTACATTGGGGGTAGAGGTTCTGATAGGAGTGGGTGTACATTGGGGGTAGAGGTTCTGACGGGAGCAGGTGTACATTGGGGAGTAGAGGTTTCACAGGTGTGTAGGTGCAGGATATCCGCCCAGTCGTTAATCTGATGATCAATGACCGCGGCGCGGATGGGGGCCAGAGGCACGGGACCAAGGAGCAAGCTGGAGCTACCCGTCTTAGCGAGGGAGTCAGCGAGCTCGTTACCTTTGAAACCGGCGTGTCGTGTTCCTCCAATTTGTAGTGGTGGTGTGGCACAGGGCCTGCAAGGCAGCCTGACTGTCAAACCGAACCCACACAAAACCCATTTTCAGCGCTAATCGGAGCACCCAAAAGCTGCCTTGAGGAGATTCCCTGAGCACCACAGGCAACACACAGGAAGCACAGATTCGCAATGAAGTTCCTTGGTCGCCGATTCGTGAAGGCGCCCAAATACTTGACGCCTCGCCGGCTCGAGGCCGTGTCCAACTGGTCCTTCACCGCCGGCACCTATGCGGCCTCGGCCATCGTCCTGCTGTTGTTCGTGACCGACTGGCGGGTCACCAACCGCTTCATCCCAATCTACGGCAGGAAGTTCGCCGAGATGGACAAAGCCGAGGAGGAGCGACTGAACTAGCGATCTTGACTAAACCAATAGCAGATTTGACGCTGTAAACAAACTTTAATAAACTAATTTAGTTCTTACTACTAACCGAAGTAGCATTAGTAGGAAGTGTTTTTCTTCAAACTACAATCTAAGCGATGCGTGTTTTTAACGGCAGACAAATTAGTGTAGTAAATGATACTTTGTCATCAACCGAAATTCTTGTGTACTGAGTGTCCAGTCCAGGCCTAGATAAAAATAAATGCGATTGAAACAACAGAGTTCACATCCACTTTTGCTTAGCTTTGAAGTTATTTATTTTTATTGAAAGTATGTAGATATTAATTTGTGAAATTAGCTACCGATATGTGAAATTAGCATCCCAATATGTGGAATTAGCATCCCATATGTGGAATTAGCATCCCAATATTTGGAATTAGCATCCCATATGTGGAATTAGCATCCCATATGTGAAATTAGCATCCCAATATGTGGAATTAGCATCCCACATGTGAAATTAGCATCCCATATGTGGAATTAGCATCCCATATGTGAAATTAGCATCCCATATGTGGAATTAGCATCCCATATGTGGAATTAGCTACCCACATGTGAAATTAGCTACCCACATGTGAAATTAGCTACTCATATGTGAATTTGGTATCCCATATGTTAAAGAAGCATCCCATGTGTAAAATTAGCATCCCATATGGGAAATTAGCATCCCATATGTGAAATTAGCATCCCATATGGGAAATTAGCATCCCATGTGTAAAATTAGCATCCCAAATGTGAAATTAGCATCCCATATATGAAATTAGCATCCCATATGTGAAATTAGCATCCCATATGTGAAATTAGCATAGCAATTGTGAAATAAAACTGTCTTCTCTTTGAAATTAATTTCAGAAACGCGCCAAAATTTACAGAATTATGAGCCATTAATATTTTGTTAAACTCGGTGAGTACATTATGGGTGCTGTTTATAAAGAGTTTATCCCATTTATTAATAAATCCCATGATGACAAACTCACATTTGAAATTTCCGGGCATCATTGCAGTGCAGATTTTACACTTGATTCTTTTGTCTTTACTTTTTTGTTTTATTATCTAATGAGTGCCTGATTATTCGTTATCTTTTACATTGTTTGCTAGTTATTATTCTACAATTCGTTACGCCATTAATCAGTGCTGCAGTGCAGTCCCGTTCACACATGATACGGGTTATGAGATCTGATTATAATTCAAAGCACCTTTGTTTTATGTAAGCAAAGTTTACCTCAGGATTCAAATTTTAATGACAACAAAATAATTGATCTATTTTAGGCAATTCGAGAACTGCACTACTGATGGTAAGTAGTTGGATTATTTACCTAGATATATTCTCATAGTAGCACAATGATGACAAAACACAATTTGAAGCAAAGATCACCGCGTCGAGCTGACTCAGGTTGATGAAATCGAATTTATGTTTTAGCTTTACCTAATTTATGTAAAAATTAATCTTTATTTTTATTTTATTTTTGTTATAATTACTTTTATAAACCAGCTTTGACTTGAGCTCGGCTTTGCTCGTGTAGTCTTTGATCCGTGATACAGGTTATGAGAGCTGAGTGCTACTGCTGTGTTTCATTAGCTCTGTCTGTTTAGGTAGCAAATTCATGTGGTGTGACACTAATCTAATTATACTTTGTTTTTTGTGGAAATTTTTAGACTGAGATCAGCTTCCAAGATGATGGATGATGCTGCAACCTGAGAACCCGAGTGACCGTTGACAACTGTATAATGTTTATTATCTTTACAAATATAGCAATGGTATTGTCTTTTCGGAGAGCTTTTCTTCTCTACTAAGATTTTGTGCTTTAATTTTTTTATGTGCGTTTCACATTTATGTGGAGTACGGCACGTTCACGATCATAGGTAAAGCATTGAAGGCTTGGGTGAACTTATAATTGGAGACATTCTTGCAGGGACGGTTGAAGGAATGAGGGTTTCATTGAAGGGTTGGTTGGGTGAAGGGATCATTGAAGGGTTAGTTGGGTGAAGGGATCATTGAAGGGTTGGGTGGGTGAAGGGATCATTGAAGGGTTAGTTGGGTGAAGGGATCATTGAAGGGTTGGGTGGGTGAAGGTATCATTGAAGGGTTAGTTGGATGAAGGGATCATTGAAGGGTTGGGGGGTGGGTGAAGGGATCATTGAAGGGTTGGGTGGGTGAAGGGATCATTGAAGGGTTGGTTGGGTGAAGGGATCATTGAAGGGTTGGTTGGGTGAAGGGATCATTGAAGGGTTGGGTGGGTGAAGGGATCATTGAAGGGTTGGGTGAGTGAAGGGATCATTGAAGGGTTGGGTGGGTGAAGGGATCATTGAAGGGTTGGGTGGGTGAAGGGATCATTGAAGGGTTGGGTGGGTGAAGGGATCATTGAAGGGTTGGTTGGGTGAAGGGATCATTGAAGGGTTGGTTGGGTGAAGGGATTATTGAAGGTTTGGGTGAAGGGATCATTGAAGGGTTGGGGGGTGGGTGAAGGGATCATTGAAGGGTTGGGTGGGTGAAGGGATCATTGAAGGGTTGGTTGGGTGAAGGGATCATTGAAGGGTTGGTTGGGTGAAGGGATTATTGAAGGTTTGGGTGAAGGGATTATTGAAGGTTTGGGTGAAGGGATTATTGAAGGTTTGGGTGAAGGGATCATTGAAGGGTTGGGTGGGTGAAGGGATCATTGAAGGGTTGGTTGGGTGAAGAGATCATTGAAGGGTTGGTTGGGTGAAGGGATCATTGAAGGGTTGGGTGGGTGAAGGGATCATTGAAGGGTTAGTTGGGTGAAGGGATTATTGAAGGTTTGGGTGAAGGGATCATTGAAGGGTTGGGGGGTGGGTGAAGGGATCATTGAAGGGTTGGGTGGGTGAAGGGATCATTGAAGGGTTGGTTGGGTGAAGGGATCATTGAAGGGTTGGTTGGGTGAAGGGATCATTGAAGGGTTGGGTGGGTGAAGGGATCATTGAAGGGTTGGGTGGGTGAAAGAATCATTGAAGGGTTGGTTGGGTAAAGGGATCATTGAAGGGTTGGTTGGGTAAAGGGATCATTGAAGGGTTGGGTGGGTGAAGGGATCATTAAAGGGTTGGGTGGGTGAAGGGATCATTAAAGGTTGGTTGGTTTGAATAGATTATTGAAGGTTTGGGTGAAGGGATCATTGGGGTAAAGGGATGATTGAAGGGTTAGGTGAAGGGAGTATTGAAAGGTTATGTGTAGGGATTATTGAAAGGTTGGGTGAGGAGATGATTGATAAGTTGAACACATCTATCTGTGTTTTTGATATGCGAGAGATTCAATCTATACTACTGAGAAAAAGTAGGCGAATAAAGATTTGAATTGTAAAATCTCTCACATAACCCGAGAAATGTCGCCATAAAAGAAACGTCTGTGCCCACAGAGAGTAGATGTTTAAATCTTATTCGTCTACTTTCTCAGTAGTCTGAATTGAAAATCTCCACAATAAAAGGTATCACTGTAAGGTTAGTAAAGCTTAGAATAATCGATTTATACCCATATTTCTGTGCCAAGAGAACACAGCAGTGACTAGCATGGACCGGCAGGCCAAGATAGAGAAGCTGAAGGCGCAGGTGGACTCTGTCCGTATCGGCGGCAAGGGCTCCGCCCGCCGCAAGAAGAAGGTTCTGCACAAGAACACTGGGACTGACGAGCGGAAGGTCACCGCCACGCTGAAGAAGCTGGGCGTCAATTCCATACCCGGCATCGAGGAGGTGAACATGTTCAAGGATAACAACGAGGTCATTCACTTCAACAATCCCAAGGTGCAGGCCTCTCTGCAGGCCAACACCTTCGCCATCACTGGCCAGTCTGAGACCAAGCGGCTCACCGAGCTGCTGCCCACAGTCTGGAACCAGATGGGGCCGGACAACTTCGCCAACCTCAAGAGGCTGGCTACTGGTGCCGGGGGCCTTGGTGAGTGCTGCAGCTGCTGCTGCGCTTTTTGCTGGGCTCTGGCGTTCACTTATCCTTCACCCATCCCTTCACCCATCCCACTTCACCCATCCCACTTCACCCATCCCTTCACCCATCCCTTTACCTATCCCTTCACCCATCCCTTCACCCATCCCACTTCACCCATCCCACTTCATTCATCCCTTCACCCATCCCTTCACTCATCCCTTCATTCATCCCTTCACTCATTCCTTCACCCATCCCCTCACTCACCCCTTCACTCATTCCTTCACCCATCCCCTCACTCACCCCTTCACTCATTCCTTCACCCATCCCCTCACTCACCCCTTCACTTATTCCTTCACCCATCCCTTCACTCATCCCTTCACCCATCCCTTCACTCATCCCTTCACCTATCTCCTCACTCATCCCTTCACTCATCCCTTCACGCATCCCTTCACTCATCCCTTCACTCATCCCTTCACTCATCCCTTCACCCTCGTCACCCCGTAGGCCTGTCTCAGCCAGAGGAAGGCGCCGCTGGAGGCGCTGTCGACAGCGCTGGGACGGCGGCCTCGGGCGCTGCCGCCGCTGCCGACGACGACGACGTCCCGGAGCTGGTCGGCAACTTCGACGAGGCCGCCAAGACCGAATGAAATTCGGGGCAAAATTGTTGTGACCGCTCGCGCCCTACTACAAGTATGGATTTGTCAGTTATTATTCTGTTAAGCAAAGCGCGCAAACTTTAGTGCGCTTCTGTCCCAATGCATTCATCATTCTAATATCTGTTTGAGTCGGATTTTTGTTCCAAAATATTTTGCTAAATTTTGCTTGCCTTAATATTTCTCGTCTGAGCTGGTGTCACGGCGGCTAAAGGGTTCCCCTCTTTGCGATTCAGGTCCCCTATATGTGTGTGCTTAGCATTGTACTTTTAGCTCTTATTTTCTCTTATTGTCCAGGTCGTTGAACCTAGTCAACGAGTTACTGAGTTACCAATTTTTGTGTCCTCCGCAATCCCATTGGGATGAGATTCTTTGGGATTTAAATCCCATAGGGATGAGATTCTTTGGGATTTAAATCCCATAGGGATGAGATTCTTTGGGATTTAAATCCTATAGGGATGAGATTCTTTGGGATTTAAATCCCATAGGAATGAGATTCTTTAGAATTTAGATCACATAGGGATGAGATTCTTTGGGATTTAAATCCAATAGAGATGAGATTCTTTGGGATTTAAATCCCATAGGGATGAGATTCTTTGGGATTTAAATCCAATAGAGATGAGATTCTTTGGGATTTAAATCCCATAGGGATGAGATTCTTTGGGATTTAAATCCAATAGGGATGAGATTCTTTGGGATTTAAATCCGATAGGGATGAGATTCTTTGGGATTTAAATCCGATAGGGATGAGATTCTTTGGGATTTAAATCCGATAGGGATGAGATTCTTTGGGATTTAATTCCATAGGGATGAGATTCTTTGGGATTTAAATCCCATAGGGATGAGATTCTTTGGGATTTAACTCCCATAGGGATGAGATTGTTTGTGTTAACCGACCCGACTGCAGTTGAGTGGAGAATCTGCAATGTTCTGAGCAACCCCCGTGTCTGTCTGTCCCATCAATAATTTAAAAATAAGCTCAAATTAAAACAGATTTTGAGTACATGTTGTGCTTTTGTAACTGTCTTGAGTCCTGGGCTTAAATGTGGTAAATATATACGCTAACAGTAAATGAATTGTTGTTGTAGCCTGCTGTGGGGTCAGACTTTTTGGCAATAATGCTTTTTAATATTATTTTTTATGAGAATAAAATGGGTCATTTTTACTTACCTTTGCCTGCCCTTCCCCTGTCCCCTCTCCCCCTCTTCCCTGTCCCCACTTCCCTATCCCCTCTTCCCTATCCCCTCTTCCCTGTCCCCACTTCCCTATCCCCTCTTCCCTATCCCCTCTTCCCTATCCCCTCCTCCCTATCCCCTCTTCCCTGTCCCCTCTTCCATATCCCCTCCTCCCTATCCCCTCTTCCCTATCCCCTCTTCCCAATCCTCTCTTCCCTATCCCCTCCTCCCTATCCCCTCTTCCCTATCCCCTCTTCCCTGTCCCCTCTTCCCTATCCCCTTCTCCCTATCCCCTCTTCCCTGTCCCCTCTTCCCTATCCCCTCTTCTCTATCCCCTCTTCCTTATCCCCTCTTCCTTATCCCCTCTTCCCTATCCCCTCTTCCCTATCCCCTCCTCCCTATCCCCTCTTCCCTATCCCTTCTTCCCTGTCCCCACTTCCCTATCCCCTCTTCCCTGTCCCCTCTTCCCTATCCTCTCTTCCCTATCCTCTCTTCCCTATCCCCTCTTCCCTATCCTCTCTTCCCTATCCCCTCCTCCCTATCCCCTCTTCCCTATCCCCTCTTCCCTGTCCCCTCTTCCCTATCCCCTCTTCCCTGTCCCCTCTTCCCTATCCCCTCTTCCCTGTCCCCTCTTCCCTATCCTCTCTTCCCTCTTCCCTATCCTCTCTTCCCTATCCCTCCTCCCAATCCTCTCTTCCCTATCCCCTCTTCCCTATCCCCTCCTCCCTATCCCCTCTTCCCTGTCCCCTCTTCCCTATCCCCTCTTCCCTATCCCCTCTTCCCTATCCCCTCTTCCCTATCCCCTCCTCCCTATCCCCTCTTCCCTATCCCCTCTTCCCTGTCCCCTCTTCCCTATCCCCTCCCTATCCCCTCTTCCCTATCCCCTCTTCCCAATCCTCTCTTCCCTGTCCTCTCTTCCCTATCCCCTCTACCCTATCCCCTCTTCCTTGTCCCCTCTTCCCTATCCTCCTCCCTGTCCCCTCTTCCCTATCCTCTCTTCCCTCTTCCCTATCCTCTCTTCCCTATCCCCTCCTCCCTATCCTCTCCTCCCTGTCCCCTCTTCCCTATCCCCTCCTCCCTATCCCCTCTTCCCTATCCCCTCCTCCCTATCCCCTCTTCCCTATCCTCCTCCCTGTCCCCTCTTCCCTATCCTCTCTTCCCTCTTCCCTATCCTCTTTTTCCTTATCCCCTCCTCCCTATCCTCTCCTCCCTGTCCCCTCTTCCCTATCCCCTCCTCCCTATCCCCTCTTCCCTATCCCCTCCTCCCTATCCCCTCTTCCCTATCCTCTCTTCCTTATCCTCTCTTCCCTATCCCCTTCTCCCTATCCCCTCTTCCCTATCCCCTCCTCCCTATCCCCTCTTCCCTATCCCCTCCTCCCTATCCCCTCTTCCCTATCCTCTCTTCCTTATCCTCTCTTCCCTATCCCCTTCTCCCTATCCCCTCTTCCCTATCCCCTCCTCCCTATCCCCTCTTCCCTATCCCCTCCTCCCTATCCCCTCTTCCCTATCCTCTCTTCCTTATCCTCTCTTCCCTATCCCCTCTTCTCTATCCCCTCTTCCCTATCCCCTCCTCCCTATCCCCTCTTCCCTATCCTCTCTTCCCTATCCCCTCCTCCCTATCCTCTCCTCCCTGTCCCCTCTTCCCTATCCCCTCCTCCCTATCCCCTCTTCCCTATCCCCTCCTCCCTATCCCCTCTTCCCTATCCTCTCTTCCTTATCCTCTCTTCCCTATCCCCTTCTCCCTATCCCCTCTTCCCTATCCCCTCCTCCCTATCCCCTCTTCCCTATCCCCTCCTCCCTATCCCCTCTTCCCTATCCCCTCTTCCCTATCCTCTCTTCCTTATCCTCTCTTCCCTATCCCCTTCTCCCTATCCCCTCTTCCCTATCCCCTCCTCCCTATCCCCTCTTCCCTATCCCCTCCTCCCTATCCCCTCTTCCCTATCCTCTCTTCCCTATCCCCTCTTTATCCCCTCTCGCCTGTCACCTCTTCCCCCTCTTCTCACCCTCTTCTCTTTCTTTCCCGTCCTCTTCTCTGCCCTCTCCCCTGTCCCTCTTCCCAGTCCCATTTCCCTGATCAAACACACGTAAGCACTAGCTATTCAAAGCTAATATTCCTAATTAATGATCCACAAGCCTGTCCGGTCGCTATCCGATGCATGCACCCACTGCCGGCCGCACAGGCATGCTGAAAATAAACAAAAAGTTTGCTAAAAAATACGACGAGTATCGTCGCAAAGAGGAGCTGCAAAAGTGTGAGTGGGGCCCGGGTTTTTGGTGACAAGAGGGGATTAGAATTGCGATTAAGCAGAAAGTTAATAAAGTCAATGGATATACATTCTGGGGATCAGAGAGACGGTGAGAATAAGAAACAGGGGGGCAGTGGCACACAGGGGGCATCCGGTAGGTTTTAGGACACAATCAGGCAGTGACACACAGGGGCAATGACTTACAATCAGGCAGTGACACACAGGGGCAATGACTTACAATCAGGCAGTGACACACAATCCAGCAGTGACACACAATCAGGCAGTGACACACAGGGGCAATGACTTACAATCAGGCAGTGACACACATGGGCAATGACTTACAATCAGGCAGTGACACACAGGGGGCATCCGGTAGGTTTTAGGACACAATCAGGCAGTGACACACAGGGGCAATGACTTACAATCAGGCAGTGACACACAGGGGCAATGACTTACAATCAGGCAGTGACACACAATCCAGCAGTGACACACAATCAGGCAGTGACACACAGGGGCAATGACTTACAATCAGGCAGTGACACACATGGGCAATGACTTACAATCAGGCAGTGACACACAGGGGCAATGACTTACAATCAGGCAGTGACACACAATCCAGCAGTGACACACAATCAGGCAGTGACACTCAATCAGGCAGTGACACACAGGGGCAATGACTTACAATCAGGCAGTGACACACAATCTGGCAATGACACAATCAGGCAGTGACACACAATCAAGCAGTGACACAATCAGGCAGTGACACACAATCAGGCAATGACACACAATCAAGCAGTGACACACAATCAGGCAGTGACACACAATCAAGCAGTGACACAATCAGGCAATGACACACAATCAAGCAGTGACACAATCAGGCAATGACACACAATCAAGCAGTGACACAATCAGGCAGTGACACACAATCAGGCAATGACACACAATCAAGCAGTGACACACAATCAGGCAGTGACACACAATCAAGCAGTGACACAATCAGGCAATGACACACAATCAAGCAGTGACACACAATCAGGCAGTGACACACAATCAGGCGGTGACACACAATCAAGCAGTGACACACAATCAGGCAGTGACACACAATCAGGCAGTGACACACAATCAGGCAATGACACAATCAGGCAGTGACACACAATCAAGCAGTGGCACACAATCAAGCAGTGACACACAATCAGGCAGTGACACACAATCAGGCAGTGACACACAATCAGGCAGTGACACACAATCAGGCAATGACACAATCAGGCAATGACACAATCAGGCAGTGACACACAATCAGGCAATGACACAATCAGGCAGTGACACACAATCAGGCAGTGACACACAAGCGTCTCTAATCCACGCCCCCGCCTCCCGGCAGTCAAGGACAAATACGGAGATGTAAAGCTGAGCCAGGCAAAGTCAGCCACAGAGGCTGCGGACGCCTCAGAGTCATCCGAGTCCTCTGAGTCTAGCTCAGACTCGGAGCCCCAGGGCTGGACCCCTGGCACAGAGACCGGCTTCCTCCGGGTCTACGCGGCCCTTCAGTCTGGGGACTCCCGGCTGTACGATCCCAAAGTCAACTGGTTCCAGGAGGACGAGGAGGCCAGCGATGAAGCTGAGGATGCTGGAAGCGATGAGGCGGAGAAGGAAGAAAAACACAAGCCGATGTACTATAATGAGTTTCATAGGAAATTCCTGCTCGAAGGAGCGTAGTAAGTGTTCTAAAAGTACATTGAAAGCTATTAAAAGTACATTAGAGACTAAACCAATGACAAATATTTGCGTTTGTGTCTTCAAGACTTTTTTAATTCATTGCTTTGCATTTCCAACTGTGACAGCAAGACAGGCGAGGACTCCGCAACTGCCGCTGCGCCCGATGCCGAGGTGCGGGAGAATCTCCGAGAGGCTGAACGGATACGGGACTCGCTGGCTAAGGCTCAGTGAGTGCTGCTGTGTACTGCTCGCCTTCCGCCTCCTTCTCTCGCTCTCCCCTCCGCCCTCTCCCTCCGCCCTCCGTCTGCCCTCTCCCTCCGCCCTCCGTCTGCCCTCTCCCTCCGCCCTCCCTCCGCCCTCTCCCTCCGCCCTCCGTCTGCCCTCTCCCTCCGCCCTCTCCCTCTGCCCTCCCCCTCTCCCTCTGCTCTGCCCTCTCCCTCCGCCCTCTCCCTCTGCCCTCCCCCTCTCCCTCTGCTCTGCCCTCTCCCTCCGCCCTCTCCGTCTGCCCCCTTCTCCATCTCTTTTCCTCCACCTCTCCCACTGCCCCCTACCAAAGCCTTTACCTTCTCTTTAGTTTCCCTCCCATACCTATAGGCCTGCAATCTTCTCCCCGCTGCTTCTCACGACCCTGCTTGTGTTCCACTTCTACCTTTGCAGCGCCAATTACTCCAAAGCCAAGGCTAACGGCAAGGATGGCAGCGAAGAGGAAGACGAGGAGGATTTTCTGGTGAAACGCCGACCCGGCGACCAGCAGGCGAATGGCGAGGGCGACGGCGATGACCCGATGCTGCGCTTGCACCGATTTGTTGCCGAGCCCAGCGACTCCGGGGATGGGCTGGAGCCCGAGTGCAAGGCTGACCTGGTAGGGTTTGAGTAGATCCGGCAGGGTTTTGGTAGATCTGGTAGGGTTTGAGTAGATCTGGTAGGGTTTGAGTAGATCTGGTGGGATTTGGGTAGATCTCGTAGGGTTTGAGTAGATCTGAGGTTTGGGAACATCCTGTAGGTTTTGGGAACATCCGGTAGGTTTTGGAAACATCCGGTAGGTTTTGAAAACACCCGGTAGGTTTTGGGAACTTTCAGTAGGTTTTGGGAACATTCGGTAGGTTTTGGGAACATCCGGTAGGTTTTGGAAACATCCGGTAGGTTTTGAAAACACCCGGTAGGTTTTGGGAACTTTCAGTAGGTTTTGGGAACATCCGGTAGGTTTTGGGAACATCCGGTAGGTTTCGGGAACATCCGGTAGGTTTAGGGAACATCCGGTAGGTTTGGGGAACATCCGGTAGGTTTAGGGAACATCCGGTAGGTTTTGGGAACATCCGGTAGGTTTTGGGAACATCCGGTAGGTTTCGGGAACATCCGGTAGGTTTTGGGAACATCCGGTAGGTTTCGGGAACATCCGGTAGGTGTTGGGAACATCCGGTAGTTCACGGGCACCCCAGCGCGAACATCTCGGTCTCCCGCAGGCGCAGCTGAAGCGCCACTGGACAGACGACTCCAAACTGACAGAGGCGGAGCGCTACCTCCGGGACTTCATCACCAAGGAGTTCTGGCGCCGGCGGCGGCAGCGCCAGCAGCAACCGGCAGAAGCGCCGTCTGAGTCGAATTCGGAGGCCGCCCTGTCCGAAGACGAGGCCTTCTTAACCAAACAGTCCGAGTTCGAATCCCGTTGGAACGGCCGGACAGACGAGCGAGATCCGGAGTTCGAGTCCGGCTTCCAGCGCACCTTTGCCAGCGGAGACGGGCAGCTGGACGGAGACTCCGATGACGATGAGCTGTTCGTGGCCAAGAAGGCCTGCCCGGCGACTGCCCAGGAGCTCGAGCTGGACGAACAGACCGCTGAACTGCTGCGGCTGGAGGAGCGGCGAGGCCGGAAGCCTCCACAGCCGGCAGGCGAGGATGAGGAAGCTGAGCGGCTGCCGGATGATGACGATGAGGCAGCTGGGGGCGAGGCTGGGGAGGCTGGCATCCGCAGCTACCCTCGCCGAATCGGCGATTCGCTTCGCCAGTCGACCGCCGACGCCGACCGGTCACGCCGTCGCGCCGAGCTCCGGGAGCGTCGGCGGGCGGATCGGCTGACCAGGCGGCGCGAGTTCGACGCGGCGGCCAGGATGAAGGCAGCCGAGCTGGAGCGGCGGCTGGAGCGGCTGCGGCGAAATGCCGGCATCGGCGACGTCGCCAAGGACTGCGAAGGCGAGGACGAGGCCGGCCGGGACCGACTGGCCGACACCCTGGGCGGCGACTTCCTCGACGAGGACTTCGACCCGGTCGAGCACGACCGCCGGATGGCCAGCCTGTTCGGCGAGGATTTCTACGGCGAGGCTCACGGTGACGAGAAGGCGGCGAAGAAGCCGCAGTTCAGCGAGGACGAAGATGAAGGCGAGGGCGAGACCGGCGAGTCGGTGGAGGAGCTTCGCCGCAGGCTGCAGGACGAGGCCGACCGGCTTGGGGCGGAGGATCTGATCCGGGCCGGCCCCGGGGAGGCCGACCTGCCGTGCCGGTTCAACTATCGGCAGGTGAGCGGCGGGTTCACAGGCTCCGTTCACGGACTGTTCACACACTATTCACAGACTGTTCACACACTATTCACAGACTGTTCACACACTATTCACAGACTGTTCACACACTATTCACAGACTGTTCACACACTATTCACAGACTGTTCACACACTATTCACAGACTGTTCACACACTATTCACAGACTGTTCACACACTATTCACAGACTGTTCACACACTATTCACAGACTGTTCACACACTATTCACAGACTGTTCACACACTATTCACAGACTGTTCACACACTATTCACAGACTGTTCACACACTATTCACAGACTGTTCGCACACTATTCACAGACTGTTCACACACTATTCACAGACTGTTCACACACTATTCACAGACTGTTCACACACTATTCACAGACTGTTCACACACTATTCACAGACTGTTCACACACTATTCACAGACTGTTCACACACTATTCACAGACTGTTCACACACTATTCACAGACTGTTCACACACTATTCACAGACTGTTCACACACTATTCACAGACTGTTCACACACTATTCACAGACTGTTCGCACACTATTCACAGACTGTTCACACACTATTCACAGACTGTTCACACACTATTCACAGACTGTTCACACACTATTCACAGACTGTTCACACACTATTCACAGACTGTTCACACACTATTCACAGACTGTTCACACACTATTCACAGACTGTTCACACACTATTCACAGACTGTTCACACACTATTCACAGACTGTTCACACACTATTCACAGACTGTTCACACACTATTCACAGACTGTTCACACACTATTCACAGACTGTTCACACAATATTCACAGACTGTTCACACACTATTCACAGACTGTTCACACACTATTCACAGACTGTTCACACACTATTCACATACTGTTCACACACTATTCACAGGTTGTTCACACAATATTCACAGACTGTTCACACACTATTCACAGACTGTTCACACACTATTCACAGACTGTTCACACACTATTCACATACTGTTCACACACTATTCACAGGTTGTTCACACTCCATTCAGACTGTTCACACTCCATTCACAGACTGTTCACACCATTCACTGACTGTTCCCACACTATTCAGACTGTTCACACACCATTTACTGACTGTTCACACCATTCACTGACTGTTCACACCATTTACCGACTATTTACACACCATTCACAGACTGTTTACACCATTCACAGACTGTTCACACTTAATTCACATATTGATCCTACTCTATTCACGCTCACATTCACCGACTCCATCCCCTGTCAGGTGGAGCCCAATGATTTCGGTCTGAGCGCCGTGGAGATTCTGCTGGCAGACGACCGGGAGCTGAACAGCTGGTGCTCGGTGCGCAAGGCCAGCCAGTACCGCGAGCGCGAGGCCGACTGGCGCGACCGGCGCCGATTTCGAAGCGCGCGCGCTCAGGAGCGCAAGACGCAACTCATGCCCGGCATGATGAAGCGGCTGGAGGCTGCGGCGGCCTATCCGGACGCGAGGGCCTGGGCCGCAGCAGCCGCCGCCGGGCTGGACTTGGCGGGCGAGCCGGCCGGCGCGGCAGTTCAAAAGAAACGCCGGCGAAAGAAGCGAAAGCAGCAGCAGCAGCAGCAGGCGAAAGAAGAAACTGGAGAAGACGCTGAGCAGCAGCCGCGTTCGCGGAAGAAGCGACGCCTCCTATCGCAGCCTGAGCAGCAGGTTGCGGCAGCCGGTTCACAAGCCGCAGAATCAGCAACTACTTCGCAAAAGCAGAAGACGGTGCAGCAGAAAATTAAGAAGCACCAGAAGCAGAAGAAAAAGCCGGGCTCTGACGGGCGACTGCAGATCAGCGAGCAGCGACTGGCGGAGCTGGGCATCGATCCCAGGCAGTTCCGCCGGATGCAGAAGCAGAAAAAAGCTTCAGCATCGTGATTGACACCTCATTAATTATGTGGCTGCTCACGCATTTCTTAGAAAACTAAATAAAGCCGGCTGCTCACCGAGTTTTGAAATCAAATTGACAAGTGAACGCGATATGAGCACTGCAATTTTTCATTTATTTAAAACTTCGATGTGTTTTGAATCATAAATACATGTATATTTTTATGATAATATAAAAATTCGAATAACACGCGGCTAATAATAATATTGGGTAATTGGATTAGCAGTACTGTACTACTGATGTACATGTAAGTAGTGTATAATAAAACTCCGGCTATTACGGAAAACCACAGTTCACGGAATATGCAACACGGAAAGACGAAGAAAATATATAATAGTCCGGTATTATCAAGTTATAATCCGCCTAGAACAGAGTTCCTGATTCATCCCAATTAAAAATGTTCGCAAAATTTACTGACAAAAAACTTACTAGCAGTAGATGCGAAGCCTTGACAGCTACCAAGATTATTGATTTTGCTAATCCCGATCCCGGGGGGAGGGGGTCAAGGCTGACCCCTCGCCAAGAAATGGCCCCCGGGAAATTTTTTCTTCGTTTGCCCTTTCGCGGTTACTGGTGGATCCGGGGGGTCAAGGGGGTTAACTGCCCCCCTCTCCGGGAAAATCCTGGATTCCCGCCACTGAATCAGCTGAATTTGGGATTCTGAAATCCGGGATTTCGGGATTTTAATGCCGAAAAACCTGAAAGCTTCAATCCCGCTAGAGCAGTTTGCAGAAGCAATACGTCACACTGAAGCAAGTATAAATCATTTGATTAGTTCCGCGTTCCATGTAGGGGTTGCCATGGCAACAGCGTCAGAGCAGCAGCTGCAGCACGCCGCCACCTGCCGGACTCTTCACCAGCCGCGGCCCGCCGCCCGCCTCGGCCGCCTGCTTGACCTCCACCTGGCAGGCCGGCTTGCTGTTGCCATGGCAACGGAATGTCAACCGGTCGGCCAGGCGCACCGGCAGATCCCGGCCGGCCAGCTGGCAGGCCCGGCGGAGCACCGCCACCAGCTCCGTCAGCCGCTCCTCGCCGGTGAGCGGCGCGCCCGCCTCCGTGGTCAGAATCTGGCGCGCGGGGGAGGCGGAGAGTGGCTTATTCACCCTCATATTAGCTGTATCGCTCCCCATCCGCCCGTATATCCGCTCCCTATCCGCCCTTATATCCGCTCCCTATCCGCCCGAATATCCGCTCTCCATCCGCCTCAATATCCGCTCTCCATCCGCCCCAATATCCGCTCTCCATCCGCCTCAATATCCGCTCTTCATCCGCCCCCAAATCCGCTCCCCATCCGCCCCAATATCCGCTCTCCATCCGCCTCAATATCCGCTCTTCATCCGCCCCCAAATCCGCTCCCCATCCGCCCCAATATCCGCTCTCCATCCGCCTCAATATCCGCTCCCCATCCGCCCCAATATCCGCTCCCCATCCGCCCCAATATCCGCTCCCCATCCGCCCCAATATCCGCTCTCCATCCGCCTCAATATCCGCTCCCCATCCGCCCCAATATCCGCTCTCCATCCGCCTCAATATCCGCTCTCCATCCGCCCCAATATCCGCTCCCCATCCGCCCCTCACCATCAGCAGGTCGCCGCCGGCGCCGCGCCCGTCGAAGGCCAGGCAGACGGCGGGGTCGCCGGCCGAGCGGGTGAGGGACAGCCAGGCCAGACCAGCCAGGGGCCGCACCGGCCCCACCAGGTTGGCGCCGCGCTGGTCCGCCTTGGCGACGCCCAGGCCGCTGATCAGCAGGCAGCGCCGGGTCATCTTGAAGGCGCCGCCCCGCTCAGCCTTGACCACAGGGTGGGAGAACAGCAGCTGGCCGGGAATCTTGGCAGCCGCCCGCGGCCTGGGAAGCTGGTACTCGCCAAGCCAGCGCCGCGGCAGGCCGGCCCTCAGGCGGTCGGTGCCGAGCAGCAGCTCGCAGCTGGCCAGCTTCAGCCGGAACTCCGGCCTCTCGTGCCTGGGAATCGAGGCCAGCATGCGCTCGGCACGCCAGCGGTTGTGCACCCGGCGCAGCTCGGCCAGCAGGCCGGCCAAGGCCGCCGGCGGTCTCTCCGGCCATTCGACGCCTCGGCCGAGGTCCTTCCGCCTGGCGACGCCGTCGAATGCGGCGCAGACGCGCAAGATGTAGGCGCGGATTTTGTAGCGCCGATAGCGCCGGGCGATGATGCAGGCGGCGCGCAGGCGGGCGAACCGACGCCGGGCCAGCAGGCCGCGAACTCGCTGCGGTTTTTTTATCAATATTGTAGAGAAAAATTGCTAGCCACAATAATTTTTTTCCGGCTATGTGCGTTATAGTTACTAAACTACTTACAGTAGAGCAATTAACAATTTTCGCGAAATCGATTTTTTCACGTTCAATAATATTATTATTATTGATTGCTTCATCGATTTGAGTAAAATAATCGAATTTTTGTTTCAGGCTGTCACGATAAAAACAAAAAATAAAGTTAAAAATAAGACAATCAAATCAATGTTTCTATGAAAGACGGCACAAACGTTTGGATATAGAAACTCGTATGCATGCTAAAACTGTGCAGCATTTTGAGCAGTGGCAATAAAAGATGGGGATCAAGGTGGGAGAATTGGGAGATTAACTAGGTGAGAACTGTAAGATCAGGGATGAGAAGTGCTAGACTAAAGGTGAGAAGTGTGAGATTAAGGGTGAGAAGTGCGAGACTAAAGGCGAGAAGTGTGAGATCAAAGGTGAGGTGTGAGATCAGGGGTGAGATGAGGAAGATGCAGGGTTGCGGAGTCCAACCGCAGCCCAAACCCAAGCACAGTTAACTCTAAGAAGCGAGATTTTCAAAAGCGCAATTCGATAGCAACAACATCGGCATGCAGAGGGAAGGCTTGGGTCCAGAACTGAAGAGCACTTACAGTCTGAATCCACACGGCCAGCCGGTACTTGGCAAAGTAGATCCTGCCAAGCCTACCCCTATAATGCTGCGATTGCGTAATCAGGGTGAAAGTGGTTTTAAGTAGCATCTGTTGCGGATTGTATGGCAACATTTTAAAGAAATTAAATAGAATTAAGCAATATTAGCTAAAAATGCAAACCACACTACTGTGGCAAGTAGAGTAATAAGAAAAGTTGCACCATGTTTACGCCTAAAAAGCGATTGTATTCTGCACTTATTAAAATCTAACTTTGGCCAACTAAATAAAAACATTTTTCAAAGCAATTAAAATGATGAATAGTTGTTAAGCGAAGGCAATGCTTGGGCTTATAGTAAAACTGCTAAATATAGAAGCAACTGGCTGAATTGTAATTCAGTTGCCAAACCCACCCAATTAATTTCTAATGTGCATCTACAATTGGCTTAAAAGGCGAATGACTAACATAAACTGCAGCACGTAAATGTATTTTTTTATACCTGACGCATCTTTAACCGCCTCTGCTTTATGTGTGGATTGCTATTTCACATTTTCAAGCGTTTGCACCCTTGCATGACTTATGTTGCTTCACCATCCTCTCCTCACCATTGCCTTTGATGACTTTGATCTTTCCCGTCCCTTCATCTCCCTTCCCGTCCCTTCATCTCCCTTCCCGTCCCTTCATCTCCCTTCCCGTCCCTTCATCTCCCTTCCCGTCCCTTCATCTCCCTTCCCATCCCTTCATCTCCCTTCCCGTCCCTTCATCTCCTCTCCTGTCCCTTCATCTCCTCTCCTGTCCCTTCATCTCCCTTCCTGTCCCTTCATCTCCCCTCTCACCCTTTATCTCCTACTCTCACCCTTCATCTCCCCCTCTCACCCTTTATCTCCCCTTCCATCCTTCATCTCCCCTCTCACCCTTCATCTCCCACTCTCACCCTTCATCTCCTCCTGCAGCCCAGCCTCACCTTCTGTATAACGGTAACCACAGCGGGCAGGGCTCGAACCCGGGCCTGCTCAAGCGCGAACACGGTCCTGGCGTGCCGCACGAACAGCTTGCTGACTCCGTAGCGAACCCTGTCCTCGGAGTCCAGCTGCAGGCGGGCCAGGATGCTGCGAGCCGCATCTCTGGGCGGCATGCCGGGCGGCGGGTGCGGCCAGACCGCTGGCGAGTCGCACAGCTTGTAGCGCTGCAGGAAGTAGGGGTACGGCAGCCGCAGGGCGAAGCCGGCTCTCCGCACTCTGGCGCTCTCCAGCAGGTTCAGGTAGCGGGCCTGGTGCTCCACCAGCCGGCTATCGAAGCTGCCAGGCTGCTTGGAGCCGTTGGGCTTCAGGCAGCGAACGTAGTGAGGCCTCATGCCCGCCAGCCGCTGCACCAGAGCCTGGATGCTCTGCTTGAACAGCAGCCCAGCTGATGGCGGCCGCTTCTGGACTCTGTTGGCCGCCTCTGCGCCCTCCGGCCACTGGGAGGACAGGTGCCGGTCCGAGCTGAGGGGTGTGTTTATGGAGGCCAGGTCTGGTCTAGAGCGTGTGTTTATGGAGGCCGGGTCTGGTCTAGAGCGTGTTTATGGAGGCCGGGTCTGGTCTAGAGCGTGTTTATGGAGGCCGGGTCTGGTCTAGAGCGTGTGTTTATGGAGGCCGGGTCTGGTCTAGAGCGTGTTTATGGAGGCCGGGTCTGGTCTAGAGCGTGTTTATGGAGGCCGGGTCTGGTCTAGAGCGTGTGTTTATGGAGGCCGGGTCTGGTTAAAAGCGTGTTTATGGAGGCCGGGTCTGGTCTAGAGCGTGTTTATGGAGGCCGGGTCTGGTCTAGAGCGTGTGTTTATGGAGGCCGGGTCTGGTCTAGAGCGTGTTTATGGAGGCCGGGTCTGGTCTAGAGCGTGTTTATGGAGGCCGGGTCTGGTCTAGAGCGTGTTTATGAAGGTTTAATCTGTGTAGAGTGTGGTTAAGGATGTTTACTCTGTCTACATTGTGTTTATGGAGGTATAATCTGGTTTAGAGTGTGTTCCAGAGGCGGATCGGGCAGCACTTCAATGCAATATTCGCAGGCCAATCTCAGACCTCAGGCACAGGTGGCCAAATAAACCAATTAGCCAACCCAGGGCGGCAAGGTGCAAATTTGTGGCAGGCGAGAGAAAGCAGTGAAGCTTTAATTCGCTGAATAAATATGAACTGCAATATTTTTGCTGTAATTGATATGTCAGATTAGCTATGAAAATTTCAGAAAGGATGGGGTTACCGAGCCACTGGAGTTAGAGGTGAATTTTTAATGACAGATTAATTTGCGCACCTGGCATTAAGAATGAATATTTGTGTGCACGCGACTTTTGCGAAGCCTGCGTCGTGCGAAGGTAAATAAAAAATTGGTCACGGGTAGATGGCAGGGGTCGTACAGGTACTAAGGCAGTAGGGTACAGTGTAGATGCTTGGTAGTCTACAGCAGAAGGTAGATTGCAGGCTAAATATGCTGAGGGTACACAGAATAGCGGACATAGAGGGTAGATCAGACAGGGTAAATAGGGAGGGCAGACAGGCACAATCTACAGAAAGGTAGATAGGAGGGGTAGACAGGCACAATCTACAGAAAGGTAGATAGGAGGGGTAGACAGGCACAATCTACAGAAAGGTAGATAGGAGGGGTAGACAGGCACAATCTACAGAAAGGTAGATAGGAAGGGTAGACAGGCACAATCTACAGAAAGGTAGATAGGAGGGGTAGACAGGAGCAATCTACAGAAAGGTAGATAGGAAGGGTAGACAGGCACAATCTACAGAAAGGTAGATAGGGAGGGTAGACAGGAGCAATCTACAGAAAGGTAGATAGAGAGGGTAGACAGGCACAATCTACAGAAAGGTAGATAGGAGGGGTAGACAGGCACAATCTACAGAAAGGTAGATAGCAAGGGTAGACAGGCACAATCTACAGAAAGGTAGATAGGAAGGGTAGACAGGCACAATCTACAGAAAGGTAGATAGGAAGGGTAGACAGGCACAATCTACAGAAAGGTAGATAGGAGGGGTAGACAGGCACAATCTACAGAAAGGTAGATAGGAAGGGTAGACAGGCACAATCTACAGAAAGGTAGATAGGGAGGGTAGACAGGCACAATCTACAGAAGGGTAGATAGGAAGGGTAGACAGGCACAATCTACAGAAAGGTAGATAGGGAGGGTAGACAGGAGCAATCTACAGAAAGGTAGATAGAGAGGGTAGACAGGCACAATCTACAGAAAGGTAGATAGGAAGGGTAGACAGGCACAATCTACAGAAAGGTAGATAGGAAGGGTAGACAGGCCCGCACCTGCTGTACAGCAGCCGCTTGAAGTCCTGGTACAACGTGTCCTTGTTCTTGTCCAGAAAGTTCTCCACTGAGTACACCACGGCTCCAGCGTAATGGGTGATGCGGAAGTCCCTCTCGTGCTGCATCGCCTTGTCGGCCGGGCTCAGCTTCCGGCTGTCAAAGTGCGGGCTCGGCCGCTGCTGGAACTCGCGCTCGCAGCGGGCGAGGAACTCGCGGTCGGTGAGCTGGCCGGGGCGCAGGCAGGTCTCGTCCAGCAGGGCGAACAGCCCGCTGGTGGGCCGGTCAATGAGCTCGCAGATTGGCTCGTTGTTGAAGTATTGGATCTGCGGCCAGGGCAGTGGTTGGCGTCACTTTTGCTTGATGGGGTCACTTAGGATTAAATGGGATCACGTAGGATCAATTGGGATCACGTAGGATCAATTAGGATCACATAGGATCAATTTGGATCACGTAGGATCAATTGGGATCACGTAGGATCAATTGGGATCACGTAGGATCAATTGGGATCACGTAGGATCAATTGGGATCACGTAGGATCAATTGGGATCACGTAGGATCAATTGGGATCACGTAGGATCAATTGGGATCACGTAGGATCAATTGGGATCACGTAGGATCAATTGGGGTCGTCACTTAGGATCAATTAGGATCACATAGGATCAATTGGGGTCACTGAGAGTCAGTTAGGGTCACTGAGAGTCAGTTAGGGTCACTGAGAGTCAGTTAGGGTCACTGAGAGTCAGTTAGGGTCACTGAGAGTCAGTTAGGGTCACTCTGAGTCAGTTAGGGTCACTGAGAGTCAGTTAGGGTCACTGAGAGTCAGTTAGGGTCACTGAGAGTCAGTTAGGGTCACTGAGAGTCAGTTAGGGTCACTGAGAGTCAGTTAGGGTCACTGAGAGTCAGTTAGGGTCACTGGGAGTCAAATTTGGTCACTCTGAGTCAGTTAGGGTCACTGAGAGTCATTTAGGGTCACTCTGAGTCAGTTAGGGTCACTGAGAGTCATTTAGGGTCACTGAGAGTCAGTTAGGGTCACTGAGAGTGGTCACTGAGAGTCAGTTAGGGTCACTGAGAGTCAGTTAGGGTCACTGAGAGTGGTCACTGAGAGTCAGTTAGGGTCACTGAGAGTCAGTTAGGGTCACTGAGAGTCAGTTAGGGTCACTGAGAGTCAGTTAGGGTCACTGAGAGTCATTTAGGGTCACTGAGAGTCAGTTAGGGTCACTGAGAGTCAGTTAGGGTCACTGAGAGTCAGTTAGGGTCACTGAGAGTCAGTTAGGGTCACTGAGAGTCAGTTAGGGTCACTGGGAGTCAGTTAGGGTCACTGAGAGTCATTTAGGGTCACTGAGAGTCAGTTAGGGTCACTGGGAGTCAAATTTGGTCACTCTGAGTCAGTTAGGGTCACTGAGAGTCATTTAGGGTCACTGAGAGTCAGTTAGGGTCACTGAGAGTCAGTTAGGGTCACTCTGAGTCAGTTAGGGTCACTGAGAGTCAGTTAGGGTCACTGAGAGTCAGTTAGGGTCACTGAGAGTCAGTTAGGGTCACTGAGAGTCAGTTAGGGTCACTGAGAGTCAGTTAGGGTCACTGGGAGTCAAATTTGGTCACTCTGAGTCATTTAGGGTCACTGAGAGTCAGTTGGGGTCACTGAGAGTCATTTAGGGTCACTGAGAGTCAGTTAGGGTCACTGAGAGTCATTTAGAGTCACTGAGAGTCATTTAGGGTCACTGAGAGTCAAATGTGGTCACTGAGAGTCAGTTGGGGTCACTGAGAGACATTCAGAAATATGCAACCGAAAAGCAATGGAAGCCAGCCAGTGTGAAGCAATGTTCTACAGGCAGGAACTTGTCGCGTAACTGCTGTGTCAAATTCAAATAATCTGTTATAAACAAAAGCCAAGTTAAAAACGGGGCACCCCTCAAGGCTTAAAATCTTGTCAGAATAACTTTCTCAGCGAAGCCGCTGGGTACAGGGCCTTACGATGTTCAAAGTTTTGCTAATGACATCGCGCTAAGCGTTTCACTGTTTCACTGCGTCATGAAATGCCTTAAAGTTGGTTTGCAGTCTGCATAGAGCCAAGTGAAACTGACTGCATTGAGGGGCGGGAGAGCAACAAGAGGGCAAGAGATAAGGGAGAGAGAGAGGCTATAAAGGGAAAATAATGAGATTAGAATGAAGCGGGGAGATGGGGAGGGAGAGACAGAGACTGGGGGGCAGAGGGAGGACGGAGAGAATGAGTGGGGAGGGAGAGAAGGGAGTGGAAAGGGAGAAGTGGATCGGGAGGGAGAGAAGGGGTGGGAGGGAGAGAAGGGGCTGGGGAGGGAGAAGTGGATGGGGAGGGAGAGAAGGGGGTGGGGAGGGAGAAGTGGATGGGGAGGGAGAGAAGGAGGTGGGGAGGGAGAAGTGGATGGGGAGGGAGAGAAGGGGGTGGGGAGGGAGAAGTGGATGGGGAGGGAGAGAAGGGGGTGGGGAGGGAGAAGTGGATGGGGAGGGAGAGAAGGAGGTGGGGAGGGAGAAGTGGATGGGGAGGGAGAGAAGGGGGTGGGGAGGGAGAAGTGGATGGGGAAGGAGAGAAGGGGGTGGGGAGGGAGAAGTGGATGGGGAGGGAGAAGTGGATGGGGAGGGAGAAGTGGATGGGGAGGGAGAAGTGGATGGGGAGGGAGAGAAGGGGGTGGGAGGGAGAGAAGGGGGTGGGAGGGAGAAGTGGATGGGGAGGGAGAGAAGGAGGTGGGGAGGGAGAAGTGGATGGGGAGGGAGAGAAGGGGGTGGGGAGGGAGAAGTGGATGGGGAGGGAGAGAAGGGGGTGGGGAGGGAGAAGTGGATCGGGAGAGAGAAGTGGATGGGGAGGGAGAAGTGGATGGGGAGGGAGAAGTGGATGGGGAGGGAGAGAAGAAGGTGGGGAGGGAGAAGTGGATGGGGAGGGAGAAGTGGATGGGGAGGGAGAAGTGGATGGGGAGGGAGAAGTGGATGGGGAGAGAAGGGGGTGGAAGGGAGAAGGGGTGGAAGGGAGAAGGGGTGGAAGGGAGAAGGGGTGGAAGGGAGAAGGGGTGGAAGGGAGAAGGGGTGGAAGGGAGAAGGGGTGGAAGGGAGAAGGGGTGGAAGGGAGAAGGGGTGGAAGGGAGAAGGGGTGGAAGGGAGAAGGGGTGGAAGGGAGAAGGGGTGGAAGGGAGAAGGGGTGGAAGGGAGAAGAGGTGGAAGGGAGAAGAGGTGGAAGGGAGATAAGTGAGGTTAGAACAAGGCCAGGAACAGATGCATGCAAAGCGCAGAGCAAAGATTCAGGTGACGTGAGCACAGACTCAGAACACACCTGAACGCATTAACTAAGCAGCGCTAATCAAGACAGACGGCATTCAATAACCACACAGTCCTGCATAAGCCTTATTAGCTCGCACAAAAAACAAAAACTGTAAAAGGAGATCAAGACGGCGGGAACCGCCCATATCCGCTCTCGAATCCACATCTCTTCCAATTCATTTCTGTCACGCATTCGCTCACTTGACACGCCCAAAACCTGATCCACAAGGCAATGGATGGGCAGGAGGCGGTCACGCCGCTCCCGAGAGAGGAAGATCGAAACGGCACGGGTCGGAAAAGCCTCGACAAAAAAGCAGCAGAGCTGTCACGCGAGTTCAACAGAGAGCGCATAGCAGACACAATAGAGTGCTCAAACAAGCAGAGACAGGAGCGAGAGAGAGAGAGAGAGAGAAGAGAGACATTAAGCAATAAACTAAACAATGAACTCAGCTTAGAAGTGTACGCTGGGGACCCTCAACTACATTTCACGCAGTAATAAATGCAGAATGGCTCGCACAATGTCTTCACCACACCGAACATTGAATAGCTGGGAGGCCAAGTGGCTGAGGGTGAGACAGGAATTCCTGGCGTGCCAATTGACTGCTCAGCTTTGAGTTGTGCTCTGCGGTATTCACTAGGCAAAGTGCTCAGAGAATTCTGGTACTGGTCAACTGCTGATGCCTACGGTGGAATACAGCGTTTTGGAGAGGAGAGAAGAGATGTGGTGGAGTTGGGACGGAGAAAATGGAATAGGGGAGGAGAGGGAGAGAAGGGAGAGGCACAGAAGGGAGAGGCACAGAAGCGAGAGGCACAGAAGGGAGAGGCACAGAAAGGAGAGGCACAGAAGGGAGAGGCACAGAAGGGAGAGGCACAGAAGGGAGAGGCACAGAAGGGAGAGGCACAGAAGGGAGAGGCACAGAAGGGAGAGGCACAGAAGGGAGAGGCACAGAAGGGAGAGGCACAGAAGGGAGAGGCACAGAAGGGAGAGGCACAGAAGGGAGAGGCACAGAAGGGAGAGGCACAGAAGGGAGAGGCACAGAAGGGAGAGGCACAGAAGGGAGAGGCACAGAAGGGAGAGGCACAGAAGCGAGAGGCACAGAAGGGAGAGGCACAGAAGGGAGAGGCACAGAAGGGAGAGGCACAGAAGCGAGAGGCACAGAAGGGAGAGGCACAGAAGGGAGAGGCACAGAAGCGAGAGGCACAGAAGGGAGAGGCACAGAAGCGAGAGGCACAGAAGGGAGAGGCACAGAAGCGAGAGGCACAGAAGCGAGAGGCACAGAAGGGAGAGGCACAGAAGGGAGAGAAAGAGATAAGTGATCTGAGAATGCGAGCTGTAAATGACATTCGTAGAAGAAGAAATTCAAGAATATCAGCAAAGCCTAAAACCATCAAAGAAAAGCACAAAAAGTGAGGCGGTGCCTCACTAGCGAGCAAAGGCTGCAGTTGTAGCAGCAGTCAACCTTATCAGCAAGAGCTGCAGAAAATCTTGTTCTAAACTTAACCGGCTTGCTTATCTTAAAAAAACAGTCTGTTTCTCCGGTGCTAAACAGACAGCATGGAGCCCCCTAAAATTACGACTATTGCACAAAATAAAAGAGCTTTATGAATGAAACGTCTATTTGCAGAATTTAGAATTAAAAAAGCCTGGGGCAATGATATAAACAAATGCTCTGAATATGGAGTCCAGGCGAAATGGAAGGAGAGAGGCGAATAGGTGAGGCATTACAGAATAAGAGGGAGTGCTGAAGGGAGAGAGGGGAAGGGAGAGAGGAAGGGAGAGAGAAGAAGAGAGGAAGGAAGAGAGGAGGAGAGAGGAGTGGAAAGAGGAAGGGAGAGAGGAAGGGAGAGGAAGGGAGAGAGGAAGGGAGAGAGGAAGAAGAGACGAAGGGAGAGAGGAAGGGAGAGAGGAAGGGAGAGAGGAGGGGAGAAAGGAAGGGAGAGAGGAAGGGAGAGAGGAAGGGAGAGAGGAAAGGAGAGAGGAAAGGAGAGAGGAAGGGAGAGAGGAAGGGAGAGAGGAAGAAGAGACGAAGGGAGAGAGGAAGGGAGAGAGGGAGAGAGGAAGGGTGAGAGGAAGGGAGAGAGGAATAAGAGAGGAATGGAGAGAGGAAGGGAGAGAGGAATGGAGAGGAAGGGAGAGAGGAAGGGAGAGGAAGGGAGAGGAAGGGAGAGAGGAAGGGAGAGAGGAAGGGTGACAGTGAAAAGACCAAAAAGATCAACACTGATTCAAAACTAAACTCGAGCTACCGGGCAGCAGAGGCAACTCACATGCTCCCACTGGATGCCTTCCCTCTCGTACTCCTCCTGCTCCTGCTTGAGGATGAGCTCGATAAACAGCTGCTGCAGGCGCTCGTTGCAGTAGTTGATGCAGAACTGCTCGAAGCTGCAAAATCAGAATTAAGAATTTTGTCTTTTATTTGTTTTTAAGATCAATAAAAACTATACTTAAAACCCAATGGTCCTAAAACTGAAGAGACGGAAGCGACTCAAAGCTGAAGCCTGAAGAATTCAAACCCGAAGTGACTCAAACCTGAAGCGACTCAAACCTGAAGCGACTCAAACCTGAAGCGACTCAAACCTGAAGCGACTCAAACCTGAAGCGACTCAAACCTGAAGCGACTCAAACCTGAAGCGACTCAAACCTGAAGCGACTCAAACCTGAAGCGACTCAAACCTGAAGCGACTCAAACCTGAAGCGACTCAAACCTGAAGCGACTCAAACCTGAAGCGACTCAAACCTGAAGCGACTCAAACCTGAAGGACTCAAACCTGAAGGACTCAAACCTGAAGGACTCAAACCTGAAGGACTCAAACCTGAAGGACTCAAACCTGAAGGACTCAAACCTGAAGGACTCAAACCTGAAGGACTCAAACCTGAAGCCTGAAGCTCCTCAAACCTGAAGTCTGAAGCTACTCAAACCTGAAGGACTCAAACCTGAAGCTCCTCAAACCTGAAGCCTGAAGCTCCTCAAACCTGAAGCCTGAAGCTACTCAAACCTGAAGCCTGAAGCTACTCAAACCTGAAGCCTGAAGCTACTCAAACCTGAAGCCTGAAGCTACTCAAACCTGAATCCTGAAGCTACTCAAACCTGAAGCCTGAAGCTACTCAAACCTGAATCCTGAAGCTACTCAAACCTGAAGCCTGAAGTCATGCACCAGCAGCCTGAAGCCCCACCCAAAGCCCCAGTCCCCAACCTGTTAATCTCGAAGATCTCGAACCCGTAGATGTCGAGAATGCCGATGGCCCGCCGTTTGTCGCCGTCGCTGTCGAAGTGGCCAGCGGCAGCCAGCGCCGAGTTCACTTTCTCGAAGACGAAGTTGAACAGGCGGTCGTAGATGGCCTTGGCCAGGGCGTCCCTGGCGTAGGTGGCCTGCGGCAAGTCGTAGGCCTTATCGACCGAGTCGCTGGCCGTCACAATGCGCCGGGAGGTCAGCGCCTTGACGAGGCCGTCGGGCGGCACTCTGAGCAGGCCGGCGAGCTGCGCCACGGCCTGGCGGCACGAGGACTTCACCCGAACCGAGCTGTTGCTCCGGTCCTCCGGGTCGGCCTCGTACTCCATGTTGCCCTGCGAGTTTGAGTAACCCCCGAATTAGGCTGCCTGTCTACGGGAATTCGAGTTCAAGACCAACAGTGGCAGGTGACTCACCAGCAGCATGACGGCAGCGGTGACCCTCAGGCAGCTGTCCTTCTCGTCCGATGAGAACTGAACGGAGTCCATGGCCTGCGTCACTTTGCGGAAGTTGGCGGCGTCCTCCTTCTGAAGGGAGGCGGGTGTGGTCAGTGAGCAAATCTGTGTGGTGAATCCGTGAGTGAGTGATTGAATCATACCTGAAGTGATTGAATCCGTGAGTGATTGAATCCGTGAGTGAGTGAATCAGTGAGTGAATCAGTGAGTGAATCAGTGAGTGAATCAGTGAGTGAATCAGTGAGTGAATCAGTGAGTGAATCAGTTAGTGAATCAGTTAGTGAATCAGTGAGTGAATCAGTGAGTGAATCAGTGAGTGAATCAGTGAGTGAATCAGTTAGTGAATCAGTTAGTGAATCAGTGAGTGAATCAGTGAGTGAATCAGTTAGTGAATCAGTGAGTGAATCAGTGAGTGAATCAGTGAGTGAATCAGTTAGTGAATCAGTGAGTGAATCAGTGAGTGAATCAGTTAGTGAATCAGTTAGTGAATCAGTTAGTGAATCAGTGAGTGAATCAGTTAGTGAATCAGTGAGTGAATCAGTTAGTGAATCAGTTAGTGAATCAGTGAGTGAATCAGTGAGTGAATCAGTTAGTGAATCAGTGAGTGAATCAGTCAGTGAATCAGTCAGTGAATCAGTCAGTGAATCGGTCGGTCAGATAGGTATGTAAATCAGTGAGTTTGGTGAGTGAGCCAGCGAGATTGGTGAGTGAGTCAGTGAATCGGTGAGTGAGTCAGTGAATTGGTGAGTGAGTCAGTGAATCGGTGAGTGAGTCAGTGAATCGGTGAGTGAGTCAGTGAATTGGTGAGTGAGTCAGTGAATCGGTGAGTGAGTCAGTGAATCGGTGAGTGAGTCAGTGAATCGGTAAGTGAGTCAGTGAATCGGTGAGTGAGTCAGTGAATCGGTGAGTGAGTCAGTGAATCGGTGAGTGAGTCAGTGAATCGGTGAGTGAGTCAGTGAATCGGTGAGTGAGTCAGTGAATTGGTGAGTGAGTCAGTGAATCGGTGAGTGAGTCAGTGAATCGGTAAGTGAGTCAGTGAATCGGTGAGTGAGTCAGTGAATCGGTAAGTGAGTCAGTGAATCGGTGAGTGAGTCAGTGAATCGGTGAGTGAGTCATTGAATCGGTGAGTGAGTCAGCTCACCCCCAGCGCAGCGCAGCCGCCCTGCACCAGATACGCGAAGTCGCGCAGGGAGCCCTGCGGCAGGCCCAGCCGTTTTCTCTCCGTCTCGGGCAGCCCCGCCAGCATCTGGTAGAAAATGTGAAAGTTGCGCTCCCCAGCCTGCTGGTGCACAACGCGGCTCTTCTCCAGCAGGTAGTTCCGCATGCTGCCACCGGCGGGGTCGCCTTTGAAGTCGAACATGATGTCCATGTACTTGCCGAACCGGCTGGAGTTGTCGTTCCGCGTTGTCTGCGCGTTGCCGTAGGCCTCCAGCAGGCTGGTGGACTGGATGAGGATCTCCGCTACCCTGGATGAAGATCATTGTGTGAGTCATCGGAGTGCTGGGATCATTGTGTGAGTCATCGGAGTGCTGGGATCATTGTGTGAGTCATCGAGTGCTGGGATCATTGTGAGTCATCGAGTGCTGGGATCATTGTGAGTCATCGAGTGCTGGGATCATTGTGAGTCATCGAATTTGGGTCATAGAATCGGGGGCATTGTGGGTCATAGAATCGGGAGCATTATGGGTCATACATGTATAATCTGGAGCATTGTGGGTCATAGAATCTGGAGCATTGTTGGTCATAGAATCTGGAGCATTGTGGGTCATAGAATCTGGAGCATTGTTGATCATAGAATCTGGAGCATTGTGGGTCATAGAATCTGGAGCATTGTGGGTCATAGAATCTGGAGCATTGTGGGTCATAGAATCTGGAGCATTGTGGGTCATAGAATCTGGAGCATTGTTGGTCATAGAATCTGGAGCATTGTGGGTCATAGAATCTGGAGCATTGTAGATCATAGAATCTGGAGCATTGTGGGTCATAGAATCTGGAGCATTGTGGGTCATAGAATCTGGAGCATTGTGGGTCATAGAATCTGGAGCATTGTTGGTCATAGAATCTGGAGCATTGTGGGTCATAGAATCTGGAGCATTGTGGGTCATAGAATCTGGAGCATTGTGGGTCATAGAATCTGGAGCATTGTGGGTCATAGAATCTGGAGCATTGTGGGTCATAGAATCGGGAGCATTGTGGGTCATAGAATCTGGAGCATTGTGGGTCATAGAATCTGGAGCATTGTTAGTCATAGAATCTGGAGCATTGTGGGTCATAGAATCTGGAGCATTGTGGGTCATAGAATCTGGAGCATTGTGGGTCATAGAATCTGGAGCATTGTGGGTCATAGAATCTGGAGCATTGTGGGTCATAGAATCTGGAGCATTGTGGGTCATAGAATCGGGAGCATTGTGGGTCACAGAATCTGGAGCATTGTGGGTCATATAATCTGGAGCATTGTGGGTCACAGAATCTGGAGCATTGTTGGTCATAGAATCTGGAGCATTGTGGGTCATAGAATCTGGAGCATTGTGGGTCATAGAATCTGGAGCATTGTGGGTCATAGAATCTGGAGCATTGTGGGTCATAGAATCGGGAGCATTGTTGGTCATAGAATCTGGAGCATTGTGGGTCATAGAATCTGGAGCATTGTTGGTCATAGAATCTGGAGCATTGTTGGTCATAGAATCTGGAGCATTGTGGGTCATATAATCTGGAGCATTGTTGGTCATAGAATCTGGAGCATTGTTGGTCATAGAATCTGGAGCATTGTGGGTCATATAATCGGGAGCATTGTGGGTCATAGAATCGAGAGTATTGTGAGTCACAAGAAGAACAAGAAATGAAAGTCAATATTAACAATCGCGATATAATAAAAAATAAAAGCACAGAAATTGGTGAGTTTGATTAAGTGCAGACTTCCTCACAAGGCCTGAGTCACAAGCCGTGAGCTGCCAGTCCCATAGCCGGGTCAGGGCGTGCAGATTGCGCAAAAACTGCAACCACCTTCCCTCAGCTAATAGACGGAGACCGGAAAACCTGGGGCATAGAAATTGCAACATTTTCGCTACATTTCAATTTGCTGCATTCGAGTCCGAGAAATGAATGAGCGCCTTGGGCCGCACACCTCATTTCTTCATCTTTTAGTTTTACTTTTCAGATTGTTTTGTTTTAGTTTTCGTCGCGATTGTTGTTTAGTATAGTGGAAGAAAAATGAAACTACTACAGTTAATAAAAATTTAAATACGCATTTAATCATAAAGCTATAACAAAAGTACACATCAATAAGACAACTCTCGTATCATTGTACTTCGTGTTAGATTTTTATTTCATTTTTAAAGTACATGTGCACTTTTGTCGGAGAAAAGTCAAAGTCTGAATAATATTGCATTAAAAAGGCTTAGAGACTTTTCATCGAGCAAATATTAGTACACATGTACTTTTGTCTAAAAGTACACAGCAGTACTAACCGATCCACCTGAGCTCGAACTCGCTGCCGATCGATCGATCGACTCTGCCGGGAGCCGGCGGGTGCGGCCCCAGCACCGAAGGCGGCATTGTGGGCTAAATACTGCAGAATGACTTTGCTGGCCTCTGTCTTGCCAGAACCGCTCTCACCGGAGATCAGAATGCAGGTGTCCTGCCCGAATCTGGCCAGAGTTTTGTGCGCCGTGTCCGCCACCCAATAGATGTGCGGCGGCCGCTCGTAGCGCTCTCGGTTTCGATAGTCCGCAATGTACTTTTCAGTGTAGAGCTGCAGGTCTCGATAGGGGTTCACGGAGACCAGAATCTCGCCAATATAGGTGTAGATCTTGTTCTTAGCGAATCTATGATGGTTTAATGTTCAAATTACAGTTATAGGACCAAGTTTTCTAAAATAAGCAGATATCAATTTTTCAATTCACATCTAAGTAAAAGCCAAACCCAAAGGCTGAATTACTTCTTTTGACTAAAATGCAAGTATGCATAAAAAAAAATATTTCAATCAAAATTAACTAAATTTATAACAAAATTTTACATTTTCTGTCCTAAAATGAACTAAAATTACATCAAGTAAGTATAAAGTTAACAAATCGAATAAGTAAGTTTTAAAAGCTAAAATCTAAAATTCAATAAACCATTTAAATAGAGCAACTTTTCTAAATCTACTGCTAAGTAAATACTGATAATAAATATCCTCTTTTATCAAAGAATTGCAGCCTAATTTTTTGGTAACTAAATTAGGTATAGTCCAAAACATCTTCCATACATATTTCTTCAATCTTCAACACTACAAATCTTCAACACTACAAAAAATTAAATGAACAAAATACAGCCTTTCATAATAAAGAGAACTAAAAATTATTAGCTACATTTCAACTGGTTAAAGTAAGTCTTTGCTTCACGTTTTTTATCAAGAAAACAGCGGAAAATATATGCGTAAAACGGCACTTATTTTGTGCCAGGATGGCGGTTGTGGACTCACCGTTCTTGAAGGTTTTCGACAATGTCCTCGTTGGTAAGAGTGTCGTATAAAATAAAATCAGATATTCCAACTCTATCTTCGTTGCTCTGCCCTTCCATAATGAAGGCTTCGGGTGATTAAATTACAAAAAGTTCAATTTTCCGACACAGAAAAACATTAGCTAAGTATCACGCAGGCTGAGCTTTTTTGAAGTAAAGCAGGTGCAGTGGGCGAGCTCACGCGCTATATTGAGGGTTCATGGAAAGATTAAAATTTAAAAAGAAATCCACTTTTTGTCTAAATTATTAGTTATCAAGCAAATAAAATATACCAAATTTAATTTATACTTTTACTAGAATCTATAATTGTAATAATTACAGAATCAACTCGCGCTTCTGAACTTGCTTCTGTGATTTTTGTTTTAATCTTTGAAGAAATTTCATGCATTTTTCATTTTCATGCATTTTTCATTTTTCATTTTTCATGCAAATTTCACGCATTTTTTTTATTTTTAGGTGCAGGAAATGTATATAGACTTAAAAATTGACACAGAATCCTTAATTTTCTGACGGAAAAGATTTTTGAATATCAATAGAGCTATAAGAAAGGCACAACGTACATATCAAAAGACGAACATTGGGTCTGCCTCCTATCTAAAGCAATAATAATTTTTGCTGAAAAATGAAAGCTTCCTATCTTCGTAGTGTATTTTTCGGCGAAAAGAATCCTTCAAAACATTTTCCATGGATTTCGAGTGTTGCGTCCTTCTACTTTTTAGTAGCACTTGGCCCAGAGATGCATAAATACACATATACATGTACATGTACGATCGAGTAGCCTGAATATGAGAACATACATTTAATGCACCCGCGTACTGGCACCCGCGTACTGTACATGTACTAATGCGTCTGTGTGGCTGCTCGGAGACCATGCAGCAAAAATGGTAAACTGTACTGTAACTGCTTGCTTGATCCAATTCAATTGCTGGCTGGCTGGGGGCCGCGTCAGCTGTGACCCGCAAGTGCTCAAAGCCTTCTGCAAACAGACAAATTAAACCAAAATCAATCATCTATCTGCTTGCCTCGCATAACTGGCCAACAAAAATCTTTAAACAGCAGGAAGGTTGCTTTTAAAGAAAAAAAATAATTCACAGAGGTAATTAAAATAAGATTTGATTATTGTAATATTTAGATATTTAGATATTAAATAGAAAGAACAATGTGTACCTGAAATAACAATTTTAAGTTTATTAATTAGTTAATTATAAATATTAATTTAATGCTGAATAAATGATTTACGATAAAATAAAAATTTAATAGTCCTGGAAAATACTCGTAAAATGTGTCTCAAAAGCAAGCCAAAAACAAAGATCTTGACTAAAATATCAAAGATTGACCATTCTGCAGGAAATTCTGAAGAGTCTTTAACAGTAGGAATAAAAAGCCATTTTTCGGCCCGTCGAACTACCAAGAGGGGGAATTCCCCCCCCCCCAACAATTTTTTTGCTGCGCCTTATTGGAGAAACGCAGGCAAACGAAATTCAAGAACACGGGCCAACTTTCTGTTGCGCACCTTTTCAAAAAAGAATCAAGCCGCCAGCCCTCCAGACCGTCGAGACATTCAACGACTCTGCCAGAAGGTCGGATCCCTCCCATAAGTGCTAGTGTTTTCAGTAGTGTATTCAGGCTTGCCCACTGTCAAGGCTTGATAGGTGAAACTTGAGAAATTCGCATCAGGGTGCCCATAGTCACCTGGTGCCACCTGTTGAAGGTCCAGAAGCTCCGCCTGGGTGAAGGCTAGTGACCAACGAAGTTACAGCTGATGCAGACACATGTGGTCGACGTGCTGATGAAATTTGGAGGCTTGGCAAGGCTGCACTGAGGTGCAGTGCTGGTTGGCGCACATGGGTGTACTGAATACACTAGCGCTTATGGAAAAAATCCGACCTTCTGGCAGAACCGTCGAACATCTCGACGGTCTGGAGGGCTGGCGACTTGATTCCCGTTTGAGAAGGTGCGCAATTGAATTTCGTGTGCCTGCGTTGCTCCAATACGGCGCAGCAAAAAAATTGTCAGGGGGGATTCCCCCTCTTGGTAGTTCTACTGTTAAGTATATTATAAGAGGATACTAGAAGGTTATTCGAATTTATAGTGGTTTTTGTGTGCTGATACAGGATGGTGCAAGCAAAAATATATAGTAGCATGCTTAGCAGGGAGAAATGGTATCTTTAGAATGCTGACTGAATTCTGAATCGAACTCTTTCTCATCTCGGGTTCCAACGATTAACGAATGAAGGCCATCAAATGAGGCCATTTTTTTTGTCATCATTTTTCAAATTTAAGCAATGCTACAATGGATCATTCAATAGTAACACGACCTTATGAATGGCACTTGAAGGTGAAAAACAAGCATATCAATTGGTTTGATTCAGTGGTTTTGTCAGCATCCGGTCTCAGGGATCCATTCTACGAGCTTAAGTTCAAATATCAACAAAATGTTCATCTGTTTCCTTTTAGACCTTACGAGCGTAGGACCGAATAGGAAGCACTTAGATTGGAATTCTAGAAGCTAGGTGGCTCTAAACCAATCCTAGAATAAAGTATCACTTGTCTTAGTTTGGGCTTTGGGGTCCATTGATCGAGGTGCTGAAGTTACCACTATTGGTCAAAGAAAAATTACGTACAAAATCTTATCATAGCTCGTAATAAGCTACCAAATTTAATACGAGCGTAAATACAGAAGAAACAGTTAATTTTGGTCAGGACAACCTGCTCAGCAGCAATTTCACCAGTTACTCGTAGAGATGCCAGCCTTTCCTAACGCAGTCCCTACTGAAACCTGATGAGGTACCTCGGCGCCGCCTGCTCCGGTCGGTACACAATGTACTCATCGTTCAGCACTCCTCCTGTGCCCTTCGTGTTCCGTCTGGCGAACACCGAGTCGTAGCCGGCACCATTGACGGCACTCAGGTTCAGGTGGTTCTGCGGCTTGTCGCACACCATCGTTCTCCCAAGTAGGACGTCGCAGAGCAGAAGCGACATTGTTCCGGACTCGCAACAGTACTGAATACTCTTCGTGGTGTCCGTGGCAAAGTAGATCCCTGCACCGTACATTCCACGTGAGCCCACCTTGAATCCTTCTTTGATGATGAGCTCGGCGATTGCGTTTCTAGTTCCATGGAAGAACAGCTCTGGAACGGCGTCCTTCTTGACCAGCTGGCTGCTCACATCCAGAAGACGTCGGTCTAGAGCTGGGTTCTCAATCTTCTCGATGCTCAGAATTGCTCTCACCGTGACTGAGTGCTCACTCTTGATGTACCGCATCACCCGATCGTGCACTTTGAAGTATTCGACTGCCGTGTTCTCGTCGGTCTCCGTCAGCATTTTTCGCTTGATTTCGCTTCCATGAGCTGACTGCAGCTGGCGCAGCCTCATCTGCTTCTCCAAACCCCAACAGGCAGAGCACGACTGACCCTCAAGCAGTCTGGCAAGAGCGCAGCAAGCAACTGTCTCTTCGTGACCGCACTGAAACTTCTTGGTCACATCGGTGAGACATTCTTCAGAAAGCTCCCAGCACTGACACTCATGGCGACAGAGTTTCCTAAATGCCTTCTCCGGACATGGAGGACAGGGCGAGGTTGAGCACACAGACTGGCATTTGTGTCCACACGGCAGCGTCTTCTCGCATTGTCTCTTACACGCAGCCAGCGACGCTGTGGAAGATTGGCTGCACGGAGTTCTGAGCGCGTGATCACACGAGAGCTTCACAGTCCTAATTCGGTCACAATGAGTTTGATTCTTCCCACACGGACTCCCAAATTGCTCTTTGCATGCGAGGCACCGTTTGGAAACGTTCACGATGCACAGCTGAGGAGAGCAAGTCTCGAAACACTTCTGTGTGCATTGGTGGCCACACGGCAGCTTCTTGGAGCACGTTTCTGTGCACTTTACGATTTTGTATTTCGTATTTTTCGTATTACTTTGTATTATTTTCGTATTTCGTATTACTTTCTTCCACTCAAAGCACAGCATTTGCTTCACGTGTCCACACGGCAGAGTCTTTGCAACAGATTCTTGGCATGTTCCAAACGGCTGGTTGCACAGCTTGGATTGGACGTGGCCGCAGCTCAGCTGAGCTTCGATATTCTGGGTGCAGTGCTTCGAATCACATATTTCTGAGCACTTGAGCGGACAAGGATGACCACAACTCAGCATGCGAATGCACTTTTCTTCGCATTTCAAGTGCCTAGGGTCTGATGACAAGAAGCACTGGATTTTTGTGGTGTGTGAGCACGGCAGCTTCACAATGACCATTTTGTCGCACCGATCATGCTCATGCCAAGGCTGGCACAGCTTCGGACAGACGTGTTCACCACATGGCATGGTTTCCACGCACTTGCTTCTGCAGAAGACTCCCTTCATTCTAGACAATTCGGCTGCACTTCTCCAGCTGTGCTCTGTTCCGTGCTTCCGGCACACCACCGGAAAGTCGGATCGCAGAACGCCGTCCTCCTCAAAAGCGGTCAGCAGCTGGCTCCACTCGGCGCACTTTCTCAGCAAAGAAGCTTTGCCGATGAAGACCAGACCGCAGTGCGACCTCGACTGCGCGACGCATCGGCGGTTGAGCGATGCGAGAAATCCGGGCTTCTCGCTGCGAACAAGCGACACCAAGACAATGTCGTTCTCGTCGCCTTGGTACACATCGATACTGTGCACTTTGATGAAGCCTTCGTTAGCCTCATTCGCGAGTGCTGAACGATTTGAAACGTCTCTCTCCCAATCCTCCAAACGTGGTCGCAGTTCCCGTCGGATGAGCCGCACCTGGCCCTGATACGGAGTGAGGATGGTGAGCTGGCTTGGCTTGTACCCGAACCTCAGGAACGTCATCGCTACTTCAACGATCAGCTCTGCCTCACCGTCGTTAACGTAGCTTCGCTCGCCTGACTCCGACATGTTCTTTACGTCCCAGAATGCAACGGCCTTCGGCATGAACGATGGAATGTCGTGACCCTTCACGCTGTCTATATTGTCCTGCAGGTCCGGATAGACGTCGAGTTTCAGATACTTGGAAATGTCAGGTCGCATTCGGTTCTGGAACTGTAAGCAGTCAAACGGAAAACCGCAGTTGATCAGTCTCTCCATCATCGAGACATCCAGGTGGCAGTGCTTCACTAGCTCATAGTTCTCGACGGTCGGCCGAAGCTGCTTGTGATCACCGATCAGGAAGAGTCGCTCCGTCCAGTCACCAAGACAGCCAAGAAGCATTGGCTCCATGATCTCTGCTGCTTCCTCCACAATAACTGTGTTCGGTCTGAGCCTCTTCAGCAACTCGTTATTGATTGAAGCACCCGTGATGGTCATCGCAATCACGTCGACATCTTGACAGATCTTGACATCTCTGTTCAAGTTAGCTTCCTTGTACTCGTCTCGATGTCGTTCATACTGTCTGAACAAAAAGTTCAGTTTGGAGCTGTGTCTCGTCCAAGCTTTGTCAAAGTGGTCCAACAAGCAACCCTGCATGAACAGAAATCGGTCTTCAGGCTTGAGCTCCCACAGGTTTTGGGTGTAGCGCAACGTATGCCATTTCTCTGAGACGATTCGAATCAGTCGTTGGTCCAGTCTCACGGGGCTGGGTTCTTGCTGACTCAAGTTCAGGCTGAAGGTGGTTCGACTGTCTCCTCCTGAAGCCAGAAGCCGCTCTGTCTTTATCTGTTCCTGTTCGTCGTTGAGTTCGTCCTCTTCTGCCTCTTCGTCAGTCTTATTGGTCGTGCCGCTGCTCGCAGTGCAAGAGCCTGTCTGCAATGCCTGAAGCAGATTTGGCATGAACTTATCAATTACATACTGTGGCGGAATCCACTGCCGCACAGCAAACCTCAGCTTATCGATAGGATTAGGCAATCCTGCGAGTTGGCTTCGATATTTGATTCCGGCCGGGTGATAAAAAAACTGTTTGCAGAATCGGATTTGGTTCTCTTCACTCCAAAATTTGGACAGGAAGAGCTCATCAAAAAATATACTTTCCTGAAGACAAACATTTTCCAGATGTTCCAACAGAGCTTTCTTCGCATCATCAACAAGACGCCACTGTTCCCTGGAGTCCGTGTCCTGCACGGCGTCTCTCCTGGAGCGGATGTCTAAATCTTTGGTTAGCTCAGTCTTCTTTGAACGACCACCAAAGCGAATCAAGTCGACTTTCGAACTTTGCTGCGTGAGAATCTTACGAATGAACTCGTCTAAAGCGTTGTTCTTGTAGGTGACCAACAGAACGGGACCATTCCTGTGTCTCTTGGTCTCCTGCGCTGTGAGGTACCTCACGAGGTGTGTACCAACGTAGGTCTTTCCACAGCCTGGCGGTCCCTGGATGACGGAGATTTTTCGCTGAGTACAGTTTCTAAACGCTTGCGTTTGCGACTCATCTAACCGACTGGAGATCTCGTCTTTAAATAATTTAATCGCGCTTTTCTCACGTTGAGCAGATGAAAGCCTCGATCGTAGAATACCTGAGTGAGGCCATCTAGAGGTTAAAGAGTCTCGCGAATAAGCCAGCACATCTGACTCTGCTGGCTCATCTTCACTGTCTGATTCTTCCACTTGTATTGAATCGAAAGTGCACGACACCAGCTCCTTCTCCAGTGGCAACGTCTTGCCGTTCAGAGCCTGCACGTTTGCCAGCACGTGCCGGTAAGCTTGGAAGTAAGTCGGAGACTCGGCCAACCACAGACTCGACTTCTGAAGTCGAAGCCGTCGTAGCAGATCACACAGCTCAATGCTGCCCGATTCGAATATCGGCTCGACAAAGATCAGACCGAACTGGTTCAGCAGACCGGAGTCCCTGTTACTCACCGTCACGCAAACAAACTCTGTGAAAGTTTCGTCAAACGACAAGCAGAGCAAATTTCCGAACATCAGCAACGGAGACTTCTCCCAGTTTTTCACCACCCTATTGAACGGCTCGATCTTGAGCACCAAGGACAACTCTTTGTGAGTAATATCGATGCCTCTGAGCTCGACTTGATGGTAGACTGTCATGTCTCGGCGATTCAAATTGCCGCCAATGAACTGCTGGATGCCGGATCTCAGCTTCTCGAAGCAGTCCGCACGCAGCAGCTTCAGGTTCGTCTCGAGATAATCGGCCACCGAGTCGTACGGAGCATGAGTTTGCATTGGCGGAAGCAGCCGGATTGTCTCGCCCATGTCGGTCGAGCTCAACACCTCCTCCTTACTCAAGGTGGCTGACAGCTCGTGCCAGCTCAGGTCGGAGTTTCTCACTGGCAGGAACCTCCGGCACATCAGCTTGGCCAGCTCGAAAGCATCTTTGCCAGAAAAGTGAGTGTCGTAGAACTGCTGGCACAGCTGCATGATGAGGTAGCATCTGTCTGGAACCAGCTGACCAACCATCTCGCAGAACGTCTTGAGTGTACTCACTTTGTCTGCTGAGTACCTTTTGCTCGCTGCCTCTGTGAACAGCTGGCGACAGGCGCCTCGATCGAGCTGGAAGTTCTTCTCGTGCATGAGATGCTGGATGCTCAGGCCGATGTCGCGCTGCTGGTATGCACTCGCTCTACTGTTGACTCGTACGAAGAACTCCAACACAGTGTACAGCGAGTCAGCACTCAGTCGGGGCCACTGACCGACGATCGACCAGCCAGGAGGAACCTCCAGCAACTGCTGAATGTCTCTGTTACTCGTCTTGCTACTCAGCGACTCAATGAAGCTGCTGACTTTTTGATCGCTTCGTTGGACGGGCTTCTCCAGCCGCATGTCCATTGTCGGCTTCTGGCCAGGCTTCGCCTCGCGCGGTGTGCAGGTGACCTGGTCTCCATGCTCGGGGTCCCAGCCGCTAAAGTACAGCTTCCGAGGCAGAACTGTTTGCTTACCGGTGTCGGTCGTCACGTGGTATATTTTCAATGGCCTATCGTCAAGCACGTGGCTGTTCGTAATAGTCCCTGCGATTATCGGACGAACCATTAGTTGTGTAGCCACTTGTTGCTTTTGTGCCTGCAGTTGAGCCGCTTCTTGTGAAGTGTTTGAAGGCAAGTCAGCTACTTGGGATGAGGCTTCAGGTCGCGAGCTGCCCAATGGAGCCCGGCTGATGTCGACCGCAGATGTTTTGTTTCCTTTGTGCTCGATTCGGTACCGCAGCCTGTCTCCAACCTGCAGGTTGAGCTGCTGAACCCAGTAGTACCAGAAAATGACCCCGTGGCGGGCTGACGGGTCATCCTCAAACGATACAAATCCATGTTTGCCCAGTGTGATGCTGCTGACGTAACCTAGAGAAGCAGATGGCAAAAATCGCATTGTTGATTCCTAATTTCTGAGTTGGGGAAAAGATGTTTAAAAGATTGTCATGGCCTACCAAAAGTAGACTGATATACCGTCTTCTCTTCACCCTGATGGGAAGCGACCTGCCTGCTCAGTTTCCCACACAGTACACTAGTTTTCTTCTGCTTATCTGAGTAACTTCATTCCAAAAAGTTTCATTCATTTCTCAGCTTCATCCACATCAACTTCAGTGTAGAAGCACACAGTGCAAGCACACTTCAGTGGATAGTAGCACACAATGTATGCAAGCACACTTTAGTGGATAGTAGCACACAATGTATGCAAGCACACTTTAGTGGATAGTAGCACACAATGGAGGGTTCATCGGAAGTCAGAGTTTAAGGCAATGGAGGGTTCATCGGAAGTCAGAGTTTAAGGCAATGGAGGGTTGGCGGCGGTAGCCGCTCGTGTCAATTAGGCCATTGCCTTAAACTCTGACTTCCGATGAGCATCATTGCTAAAAATTTCAAAACTCTTACGTAATCTACGCACTTTATGTACACTATCGTGAATTCTTATCAGTCGATGCTTCTAAGGGGGTTTGAAATAAGGTTACCTCCACCTCGCCTATGTCTCACCTTTAAGTCGCGCACCTGAAGTCACCCACCCCTTACTCTGCACCCACCCCTAAATTAATTACAAATATAAATATTTGCGTGTCTAGAGATCAAATCTCAGATAGAGAAAAGCGGACGGCTGCAGAGATGGAGGCACCGCTCATTAATTGGAAGCATTTGCCCTGCAGTGAGCTGGGCAACGTGACTAAGGACGAATTGAATTTTGTTTCGGAGGCTTCTTACAATGACAGAAGGGACGACGAGTTCGCTAGATTTCTCGAATTCATTCAAAAGGAGCCCGAGCCCGATGAGCATCTGCCGCTCCTGCAGGAAGGCGGCGTAGATATCAGCGCCATGGACATCGCCGAGATTGACAGCCTACCAGCAGACAGCAGGAAGCAGATGATCAGCCATGGACAGCGGTTCAAGACATTCCTCACAGAGGAAAATCTTCAGCGCAATTTACAAACCATTCCGAATTCGGTGCTCAACCAATACATTCGCTACTTCTACTTTAAACTGAAGAAGATTGACGGCGAACCCTACTCTCCTGCATCGCTGGTGTGCATCAGGGCTGGACTGCAGCGCTATTTGCGGATGATCGAGAAGCTAACCGTTGACATCATCAATGGAGAAGACTTTTCTTCTGCAAATAGCATGCTGCGTGTGAAGGTTCGAGACTTTCACCAGAGTGGTGGGAGGACGCAGCAGTTTGAGCCAATCGAGGAGGGGGACATGAGGAAGCTGATGATCTACTTCCAAGGCAGCACAGCTGAAGTTGAGCAGGACAAATTCTTATTCTACATCATATACAGCTTTGGCGAGCGAGGCCAGGAGCACCTCAAGTTCTTGAAGGATAGAAGCTCACTTCAATTGCACGTCGACTCTGATGGAAAGCCGTACTACTGTCTGCCTCCGTTGCCCTCGAAAAATAAGTCAGCAGATCCAGAGAAGGCCAAGAAGCAGCCGGACAACAAGCAGGCCAGAATTTACGACGTGGAAAAGGTGGAGAAATACCTCAAGCTGCTTCCAGTTACAACGAAGGACAACAATCTGTTTCCTCGTCCTTTGGCCAGCCGCAACGATGAAGGCCCTGTTTTCTCCTCGAAGCAGAACCGTGGAGAGAATTATCTGAGTGGCTTCATGAGAAACTTGAGTACGAAGGCGGGACTTGCGAAGACCTACACGAATCATTGCATTCGGTAAGACTGATAAATTAATAATAGTAACTTTAATTATGTTATGATACATGTTATGTTACCAGTTACTCATGAATCCAACTATATAAATTTGCACTCTAAAACAGGGTCACGCGAATATGCGATCTCGAGGCGGCAGGGCACAGCATGAGCGATATAATGAGCATTACTGGACAGCTGAGCGAGCGAACGACTAGGAGGTACCTAGCCAAGCGTCGCGACCGGTCGCTTCAAAAGACGAGTGAGTCTGTTCAGGTGGCGTTGAATCGTCATGATCTAGAGCAAGAAGCTGGGCCACCCGAACATGCTGATGCTGTTGAGATTGTCGGTGAGACTGCAGTATCGACGGAGGTTAGTGTTAGCACTGAAGCTGCCTATTCTGTTGGTACGAAGTTTGCCTTCAACAATTGCACCTTTCACGGATGTTCCTTTAATTAGGCATGCAATCTTTACTTCTACAGGAATCAGCAAATTGTACTCGTAGAATTACTGAAAGAATAAGAACGACAGTCTAGTTTAATATTTTTTATTTAATGACTTTTAGTACTTTGCTCGACCAGTATGATGTTCATCACCGACAAAAATTTACATGATATACTGACACCAGCTGTGCTTTTTGTACTGTCGATTTTGCAATTCTTGTGCCAGTTTAATTATTTACATCTTAAAATAAACGTTTTGAATTGACTGATGCAAAATATGCTTTGCAAGATGCTGGATAAAAACTGGCTTGAATTAATTGGTTGCATTGGAATTGGAATTCTAGGCAATGGCCGGCCATTGCCATGGGTCATTGCCATGAGGAGAAATTTTGGGCAATGTATGCAAGCACACTTTAGTGGATAGTAGCACACAATGTATGCAAGCACACTTTAGTGGATAGTAGCACACAATGTATGCAAGCACACTTTAGTGGATAGTAGCACACAATGTATGCAAGCACACTTTAGTGGATAGTAGCACACAATGTATGCAAGCACACTTTAGTGGATAGTAGCACACAATGTATGCAAGCACACTTTAGTGGATAGTAGCACACAATGTATGCAAGCACACTTTAGTGGATAGTAGCACACAATGTATGCAAGCACACTTCAGTAAATAGTCGCACACAATGTATGCAAGCACACTTCAGTGGATAGTAGATTAAGGATTCTTAAAGTTAAAGAAGTCGAAAATGAGACACACAAGGACCACTAGAAGTAGAACTAGGAGACACAACTTGTGACAAATCAAAATAAGGCGCAACTTTTGGAATCACCTAGACATATCTACAGGCATCACGCGCATGAAAATCAATGTCGGCTCAGAGGAAGAGTCAGGTGACACCGTTTCAGCCGGTAGCGAGTTACACATTTGTGTACCAGTAAAAACAACCAGGTGAACTCAAAGGCTGTGCATCTACATGTACATGTATGTGACTTAACCCCATGGAAGCTGTTGACCCGAATTTCGAGCTTGGTATTTAATGTCGAACATTGTCTCTAAGCAAGCCCTACAAATCAGCTCACCAAATCGATATTCGCTGCTGTCTTGATCGGCACTCGCGGCTTCATTGGTGTCTCTAGTTGAAGACGTTGGCATATTGGAAATGTCCGCTGAAAGTTTAAGCAGGAAAAGCATCGGTTAAGGACAACAACCAGTGCACAACAGAGACCAGCGTCTCTGACCGATACCGGAATCAAAACTGTCAAAAGACTGAAGTTGGAGCTACTAACCGGAACTTCCGCTTCTGCTGAAGCCCCTTCCACCGCCTCGCCAAGCTTCGCCTCTTCCTGCGCGACCTCTGAAGCCGCCTCTGAAGTCGCCTCTGAAGCCGCCTCGGCCTCTTGCCGCTCCTCTACCTTCGCTCATGCTGTTCTGCGGAACCTGGAATAGTAGCACCTTTATTTGTACTGGCGCAATATTGGTTAACTTTTGTGTACTTTTAAATCCTGCAATACTAGGATGTCTTTAATCTACTGAAAGAACTCACAAAGGAACTCGATGGCTGCACCTACCTATGCACTGAACCTACACGATTCTGAAAGACCGTTTGGCTTATTTTTTTGTAAATATTTAACACTAATTATCCGTCTTTTTCGTAGTCTTCAGAGTCTGTCTGTGCTACAATAAGCTGCTTAATATCAAACGGAGTGACTGAGCATTTGTATTTTGTAGCCTTGAGAAGGAGCAGGCCCGGTTGAGGCGAGACGTGTCGACTTTCCAGGAAATTTTCATCCAATTCATTCTCTATGTACATTGTCCAATTTTTACACTGACACAATGCTTTCATTTGGACTGGGAAAACATTGCATGGTGTGTACATGCGTCTATTTTTAGAAAATATGTACTTTCTTGTGCAGTAGCAGAGAGAGTAGTACTTACCTAGGTCGTAATAAATGCAGCAGCAGAACAGCCCAGTCTGCTCTCAGTCACAGTGTTCTGTGTTCTCTCAATCACTCTATAAGAGTGTTAATTGCTACTGAATCTGCTTTCTGTTCACTTCACTTGTTGAGGTTTGGTCCAGGGCTGGGACTCAGAACTCAGGACTGGGAAGCATTTTCTGATGATCTTGTCCTGGGAAGGCAATCATAAGGAATTTGGAATGAAAACTGTATGGGATATTTAGAGGCAAAATCTGAAGGATTTTTGGAGGGAAATGGAATATCTTGGGGAATTCAGGAGGGAATATCTTGGGGAATTCAGGAGGGAATATCTTGGGGAATTCAGGAGGAAATATCTTGGGGAATTCAGGAGGAAATATCTTGGGGAATTCAGGAGGAAATATCTTGGGGAATTCAGGAGGGAATCTCTTGGGGAATTCGTGAGGGAATCTCTTGGAAAATTTGTGGGGGAATCTCTTGTGAGGGACTTTCTTGGGGAATTCGTGAGGGAATCTCATGGGAATTTCAGGAGAGAATCTCTAAGAGAACTCGGGAGTGAATCTCTTGGGGGATTCGGAACGGAATCTCTTATGGAATTCGGGAGGGAATCTATTGGGGAATTTAGGGAGGAAATCTCTCTCATCGAGAGGAAACTTGGTGGTACTCTTGAGCGTCTTGAAATAAAACAAAAGTTGAGGTGGAAAACAAACTGACTTGACTCCTAATTAAGCGCATTTATACTAGTTTTCAATAGTTCTGAAGGCGTATAAAGATCGCAAAGCTTTTTTACAGAGAAAACAGAGAAAACAGTCCGAGAGAGCAGACTATCATGGAGTACAGAGAAGAAGACTATTACATTTACCTTTAGACCTTAGACCTTAGACCTATTACCTCTATTACCTTTAGACCTTGGATTTTTTGTCTTTCAATATACATACCGACTACCGAGCCAGGGGCCAGGGCCTTCTGAGGTCTGTCAATTTGTGTGCACCCCCAACCCCTCAGCTCGAATGCGTGCATTGATGGCTAGGCTATAAATGTACATACGCTGTATGTACACTAATTCGGGGAATATGCGATTATTTCCAAGAAATTTTTGGGTTTCCAACTCCAATTTAAATTGCCAGACCGAAGCGTATTTAAATACGAGCTAAATGTGACTTGATACTTGGTGATAAGCTATGAGTGTAACTTTCGTTTTCCTGATTCAAATTGAATTCTGCATCTGCAATTTTGGTGAATCACTGCAACACAAGGTAAGCAAAAGCTTGTGATATACGAGTATAATCTACACGCTGTTAAAGCCCGCAGATTTCGAACTCTCTCCTCTCCTCGCTCCCCTCTTCTCTCTCTTCTCTCTCCTCTCTCCCCTCTCTCCTCTTCTCTCTAATATCTCCTCTTTTCTCTCTACTCTCTCATTTCTAATCTCTTCTGTCCTCTCTCCTCTCTGCTCTCTCTTCTCTCCTTTCTTTTCTATCCTCTCTAATCGGTCTTTTCTTCTCATGCTCAAACGAAATTGAATTAAATTCGTGTTAAATTAAGATTTGATGCCTTTTAAACTTCTCTCCTCACTCTTATCTTTCCTCTCACTTTTTTCCTCTTATCTCTACAATCTTATCTCTCCTCTTTTCTCTTGACTCTTTCCATCCTCTTTCCATCTTTTTTCTCTATTCTTTATTATTCATTTCTCCTCTCTCCTCACTCTTCTCTTCTGTCTTCTCTCTCCTCTCCCCTCACTTCTCTCTCTCCCCTCTCTCATTTTAAGGAAGATGAGAGTGGAAAGGCGAGGAACTGGAAAGATTAAAGATGCATGGGAGAACAGAGTAGAGGCGAGAGATGGGATGATGGAAAAGATAAAAGAGGAGAGACGAGGAGAGAGAGAAGCAAGAAGAGATGGGAGAGAGGAGAGAAGATGATGGATGAGATGAGAAAAGAAAGGAGAGGAAGGGAGAAAGGAGACAGAAGAGAAGAGTGAGGAGAGAGAAGAGAGTAGGGGAGAAAGGAGACAGATGAGAAAACTGAGGAGAGAGAAGAGAGGAGGGGAGAAAGGAGACAGATGAGAAAACTGAGGAGAGAGAAGAGAAGAGGGGAGAAAGGAGACAGAAGAGAAAAGTGAGGAGAGAGAAGAGAAGAGGGGAGAAAGGAGACAGATGAGAAAACTGAGGAGAGAGAAGAGAGGAGGGGAGAAAGGAGACAGATGAGAAAACTGAGGAGAGAGAAGAGAAGAGGGGAGAAAGGAGACAGAAGAGAAAAGTGAGGAGAGAGAAGAGAAGAGGGGAGAAAGGAGACAGATGAGAAAACTGAGGAGAGAGAAGAGAGGAGGGGAGAAAGGAGACAGATGAGAAAACTGAGGAGAGAGAAGAGAGGAGGGGAGAAAGGAGACAGATGAGAAAACTGAGGAGAGAGAAGAGAGGAGGGGAGAAAGGAGACAGATGAGAAAACTGAGGAGAGAGAAGAGAAGAGGGGAGAAAGGAGACAGATGAGAAAACTGAGGAGAGAGAAGAGAGGAGGGGAGAAAGGAGACAGATGAGAAAACTGAGGAGAGAGAAGAGAGGAGGGGAGAAAGGAGACAGATGAGAAAACTGAGGAGAGAGAAGAGAAGAGGGGAGAAAGGAGACAGATGAGAAAACTGAGGAGAGAGAAGAGAGGAGGGGAGAAAGGAGACAGATGAGAAAACTGAGGAGAGAGAAGAGAGGAGGGGAGAAAGGAGACAGATGAGAAAACTGAGGAGAGAGAAGAGAGGAGGGGAGAAAGGAGACAGATGAGAAAACTGAGGAGAGAGAAGAGAGGAGGGGAGAAAGGAGACAGATGAGAAAACTGAGGAGAGAGAAGAGAGGAGGGGAGAAAGGAGACAGATGAGAAAACTGAGGAGAGAGAAGAGAGGAGGGGAGAAAGGAGACAGATGAGAAAACTGAGGAGAGAGAAGAGAAGAGGGGAGAAAGGAGACATGAGAAAACTGAGGAGAGAGAAGAGAAGAGGGGAGAAAGGAGACAGATGAGAAAACTGAGGAGAGAGAAGAGAAGAGGGGAGAAAGGAGACAGAAGAGAAAAGTGAGGAGAGAGAAGAGAAGAGGGGAGAAAGGAGACATGAGAAAACTGAGGAGAGAGAAGAGAAGAGGGGAGAAAGGAGACAGAAGAGAAAAGTGAGGAGAGGGAAGAAAGGAGACAAAGTTCAAAGGACCCGAGGGACAGAGAGAGAGAGGCAGAGGCCAGAGTTTGCTAACGCATGCTTTAGGTAGAATTTGCCTGTTATTCTGTGCGACCTCTAATAAAAATGAATCAAATTTCTCAGGTGAAACAAAACTGCCCGAGTCACTGAGAGGCTGCAGGTACCGAGCTTTTGAGTCACCATGGCTCACAGTGACCAGTCTCGGCAACAGGTATTCGATGAAGGCTTTGACTATGTCTGCGCGTCTGCTCAGGACAATGGTGAGCAGTTGTTGCTTGGTTGAATTATAATCAATTTATTGCCTAGAATCTATTTGAACTTTTTCAACAATCACGATAAATACGAGCGTTGAGCGTATAAAAGTACAAATATAAACCTACATGTATATAGAAAAGCTCCTTTGAGCCAGCCTCCTTAACGCTCCTTAACAGTTTTGCCTCTGTTGCACCTTTCTAAGAAACTCACCCGAAAGTGAACACGTTTAACTTTATCAGAATGCAATTTTTATGCACGCAGTCAAACATTAGATTCATTTTCTCGCTACTGTTAGTAGTATTAGCAGCGTGATAATGCCTTGCACAACCGGCGAGAGGCATTGCTGCCCATTCCGCCGACTCCCCTGAGCAGGCACACAAGCGCGCGGATACGTAAGCAGTCATACGCACAGGCACTCACTCACACAGGAGTGTACAGCGGCCCTAACTTTATTTATCATTAGGCATGTACACTTCATTCTAAGGGGGGGGCCGTAGCCCAGCGGTAGCGCAGCTGCTCTGGTGTGCCAGCGACCCAGGCTCGATTCCAAGTGCAGTCACATTCATTTGGGGCTGAATTGGAATCTCGGCTTGGCTCTGCTCGTGCAATTAACGGCCTTGAGAGCCAACCCCCCCAAGGCGCAGTGAAGTGTACATGCCTAACGATAATATAAAGTTAGGGCCGCTGTACACTCCTGTGTGAGTGTGTGCCTGCGTACGTATCCGCGAGCTTGTATGCCTGCTCAGGGGAGTCGGCGGAATGGGCAGTAATGCCTCTCGCCGGTTGTGTGCCTATGTCGCTTAAAGTGCGCCAGGGTGCACACAACCCCCCTGCCTCAAATAAAAAAACAAAACACTTCATTCTGTCTTTGGTGGGTTGGCCTTCAAGGACGTTAATAGCACGAGCAGAGCCAAGTCGAGATTCCAATTCAGCTCCAAATAAACGTGACTGCACTTGAAATCAAGCCTGGGCCTCTGGCAAATCAGAGCGCAGTGCCCCTTATTATAATCAATATCAGCCACAACTAATGCTTTTCTAACCCTTCTGAAATTCTGCTTACCTTTCCAGGCGCGCAAAAGCAATTTAAAATTCACAGAGGAAGCAAAATAAGAGCTAGAAGAGGCCGCGGCGGAGGCGGCGGAGGGCGAAGCGACGGATTGAACCTGGGTGGTGGCGAAGTTCCAGGTAAGCTGACTCAATCACGTGGCTCAAACAGCCAGTATAAAGTTTAGTAATAGCGAGAATAGCAAATATGGTCTCGTATAGTTTGAATCCACTGGTAGATTAAGTAGATTCCGCAGTAATACTTCGTACTATTGAGGTACTAAGTACGTATTAGGAGATGCCTTAAGCTCATTGAGGACACCTTAAAGCAATTTTACTGTTTAAGAGTTAACTTAGACTTCTTTTTATTTTTTTACAAGGGTTTGTAGCCTATAGTGGTTAGACTGAAACGTCGGGGGTTCGATTCCTGATCCTACTGGAACAGTTTGTATCCTTGACCTTGAGTAAGACACTTAACTCCGTATTTCTGCAGTTCACCCAGCTGTAAAATGGGTGCCAGCATTAGCTGGTGTAATTGAGGGTGTGTGGCCACCCTCCAGTCCTTGGACTGAACAGCCGTACGCAGCCTTCAGATGCGCCGCGCAATAGCTGCGGCTGAGCTGTCGGTTGCACATCTGGCCCAATTGGGGCGGGCGCAATCAATTTTTTTCTCTTTTTTATGTAAGCTCATTTTTTATCAAGAAATGATTTCATCACAAGCAGTTCTCAGATGCAGCGTTGACAGGTTAGCTTTAAGTGTATACCATGATCTCTCGTCCGATCTCAGAGTTTCGTTCCTTCTAAACAGTTCTCTGATACACGTTGAGTCGTTAGCTTGATCAAAGCAGTACTCAGCACTGCCTGACGTCCTGTTTCTAACTGCACGCATTCAGCAGATTTTCCTCGCCCTGCTGTCGATGCGCCGCCGACTGCAGCGCCAGCTACGAGTAGTCAAGACGGCAGTGAGTTCTGATTTGGTGAGTTTGTGTCTCGAAATCACAACTCTGTAAGCTCATTCAACGGTTTGAATGCGATTCTGTACGTGGCCACATTTAATTGAGGCTTATACACAAAAATTAGTCTAGAGCTTCTCAGACGATTCATACCCATCCCAAACTTTATGCCCATCCCAGACGTTCCAACCATAGGGAGCATGTAAAAATATTCGATACCAATTAGACAAATCCAGGCTTGATCAGCCGTTGAAAGCGTTCTCCTTTACTTACTTTACGTTCCCCACCGCACTCCATCCAGGCTATTTGGTTCATATCAGCCCCGGCAGGTGCGGCTACGTTACCTACGAGGACAGTCCGTCAGCCAAACACGGAGCCATTTTTGGTCACCACTGGGTCCAGCAGCTCGACTTGAAGCTCGGCGACAGGCTGCAGTACAGAATCGAAAAAAATGGCACAAAAGATGTAGCGAGAGACATCAGCAAACCGCCACATGTACTCGTAAAACAGGACTTGAAAGTAGCAGCTCTGCCAGCTGCAAGCCCCACTATCAAGGGCACAATAACTGGGACGCACACACTTAAGACTTGCCAATCGAAAATATACCACGTGACGACCGACACCGGTAAGCAAACAGTTCTGCCTCGGAAGCTGTACTTCAGCGGCTGGGACCCGAGCATGGAGATCAGGTCACCTGCACACCGCGCGAGGCGAAGCCTGGCCAGAAGCCGACAATGGACATGCGGCTGGAGAAGCCCGTCCAACGAAGCGATCAACAAGTCAGCAGCTTCATTGAGTCGCTGAGTAGCAAGACGAGCAACAGAGACATTCAGCAGTTGCTGGAGGTTCCTCCTGGCTGGTCGATCGTCGGTCAGTGGCCCCGACTGAGTGCTGACTTGCTGTACACTGTGTTGGAGTTCTTCGTGCGAGTCAACAGTAGAGCGAGTGCATACCAGAAGCGCGACATCGGCCTGAGCATCCAGCATCTCATGCACGAGAAGAACTTCCAGCTCGATCGAGGCGCCTGTCGCCAGCTGTTCACAGAGGCAGCGAGCAAAAGTTACTCAGCAGACAAAGTGAGTACACTCAAGACGTTCTGCGAGATGGTTGGTCAGCTGGTTCCAGACAGATGCTACCTCACCATGCAGCTGTGCCAGCAGTTCTACGACACTCACTTTTCTGGCAAAGATGCTTTCGAGCTGGCCAAGCTGATGTGCCGGAGGTTCCTGCCAGTGAGAAACTCCGACCTGAGCTGGCACGAGCTGTCAGCCACCTTGAGTAAGGAGGAGGTGTTGAGCTCGACCGACATGGGCGAGACAATCCGGCTGCTTCCGCCAATGCGAACTCATGCTCCGTACGACTCGGTGGCCGATTATCTCGAGACGAACCTGAAGCTGCTGCGTGCGGACTGCTTCGAGAAGCTGAGATCCGGCATCCGGCAGTTCATTGGCGGCAAGTTGAATCGCCGAGACATGACAGTCTACCATCAAGTCGAGCTCAGAGGCATCGATATTACTCAAAAAGAGTTGTCCTTAGTGCTCAAGATCGAGCCGTTCAATAGGGTGGTGAAGGACTGGGAGAAGTCTCCGTTGCTGATGTTCGGAAATTTGCTCTGCTTGTCGTTTGACGAAACTTTCACAGAGTTTGTTTGCGTGACGGTGAGTAACAGGGACTCCGGTCTGCTGAACCAGTTTGGTCTGATCTTTGTCGAGCCGATATTCGAATCGGGCAGCATCGAGCTGTGTGATCTGCTACGACGGCTTCGACTTCAGAAGTCGAGTCTGTGGTTGGCCGAGTCTCCGACCTACTTCCAAGCTTACCGGCACGTGCTGGCAAACGTGCAGGCTCTGAACGGCAAGACGTTGCCACTGGAGAAGGAGCTGGTGTCGTGCACTTTCGATTCAATACAACTGGAAGAATCAGACAGTGAAGATGAGTCTGCAGAGTCAGATATGATGGCTTATTCGGGAGAATCTTTAACCTCTAGATGGCCTCACTCAGGTATTCTACGATCGAGGCTTTCATACGTTCAATGTGAGAAAAGTGCGATTAAATTATTTCAAGACGAGATCTGCAAAGGGTTGGATGGGTCGCAAACGCAAGCGTTTAGAAACTGTACTCAGCGAAAAATCTCCGTCATCCAGGGACCGCCAGGCTGTGGAAAGACCTACGTTGGTACACACCTCGTGAGGTACCTAACAGCGCAGGAGACCAAGAGACACAGGAATGGTCCCGTTCTGTTGGTCACCTACAAGAACAACGCTTTAGACGAGTTCATTCGTAAGATTCTCACGCAGCAAAGTTCGAAAATCGATTTGATTCGCTTTGGTGGTCGTTCAAAGAAGACTGAGCTAACCAAAGATTTAGACATCCGCTCCAGGAGAGACACCGTGCAGGACAGGGACTCCAGGGAGCAGTGGCGTCTGGTTGAAGAAGCCAAAGAAGCTCTGTTGAAACACCTTAACTCATTATTTGGCAATGAAAACACGGTATTCAATGAGAATCTCCTGCTTGTATACTGGACTGAAGACTTGCAAAGTAGATTCTGGAAGCAATTTCTTCAGCAATCAGCTGCTGCCAGGCATCGACATTCGCAGGTAGGGCGCACAAATCAGTTGGATAAACTGCGAGTTGCTGTGCGGCAGTGGATTCCACAGCAACCTGTGATTGATAAATTTATGCCGACTTTGCTTCAGGCGCTACAGACGAAAGATGCTACCCCAAAGAGTAACACAACAAACAAGACTGAGGAAGAGGCAGAATAGGATGAACTCAACGACGAACAGGAACAGATAAAGACAGAGCGGCTTCTGGCTTCAGGAGGAGACAGTCGAACCACCTTCAGCCTGAACTTGAGTCAGCAAGAACCCAGCCCCGTGAGACTGGACCAACGACTGATTCGAATCGTCTCAGAGAAATGGCATACGTTGCGCTACACCCAGAATCTGTGGGAACTCAGGCCCGAAGACCGATTCCTGTTCATGCAGGGTTGCTTGTTGGACCACTTTGACAAAGCTTGGACGAGACACAGCTCCAAACTGAACTTTTTGTTCAGACAGTATGAACGACATCGAGACGAGTACAAGGAAGCTAACCTGAACAGAGATGTCAAGATCTGTCAAGACGTCGACGTGATTGCGATGACCATCACGGGTGCTTCAATCAATAACGAGTTGCTGAAGAAGCTCAGACCGAACACAGTTATTGTGGAGGAAGCGGCGGAGATCATGGAGCCAATGCTTCTTGGCTGTCTTGGCGACTGGACGGAGCGACTCTTCCTGATCGGTGATCACAAGCAGCTTCGGCCGACCGTCGAGAACTATGAGCTAGTGAAGCACTGCCACCTGGATGTCTCGATGATGGAGAGACTGATCAACTGCGGTTTTCCGTTTGACTGTCTTCAGTTTCAGAACCGAATGCGACCTGACATTTCCAAGTACCTGAAACTCGACGTCTATCCGGACCTGCAGGACAACATAGACAGCGTGAAGGGTCACGACATTCCATCGTTCATGCCGAAGGCCGTTGCATTCTGGGACGTAGAGAACATGTCGGAGTCAGGCGAGCGAAGCTACGTTAACAACGGCGAGGCAGAGCTGATCGTTGAAGTAGCGATGACGTTCCTGAGGTTCGGGTACAAGCCAAGCCAGCTCACCATCCTCACTCCGTATCAGGGCCAGGTGCGGCTCATCCGACAGAAACTGCGACCACGTTTGGAGGATTGGGAGAGAGACGTTTCAAATCGTTCAGCTGCACTTGCGGATGAGGCTAACGAAGGCTTCATCAAAGTGCACAGCATCGATGTGTACCAAGGCGACGAGAACGACATTGTCCTTGTGTCGCTGGTTCGCAGCGAGAAGCCCGGATTCCTTGCATCGCTCAACCGCCGATGTGTTGCACAATCGCGGTCGCGCTGCGGTCTGATCTTCATCGGCAAAGCTTCATTGCTGAGAAAGTGCGCCGAGTGGAGCCAGCTGCTGACCGCTTTCGATGAGGACGGCGTTCTGCGATCCGACTTTCAGGTGGTGTGCCGGAAGCACGGAACAGAGCACAGCTGGAGAAGTGCAGCCGAATTGTCTAGAATGAAGGGAGTCTTCTGCAGAAGTAAGTGCGTGGAAACCATGACATGTGGTGAACACGTCTGTCCGAAGCTGTGCCAGCCTTGGCATGAGCATGATCGGTGCGACAAAATGGTCATTGTGAAGCTGCCGTGCTCACACACCACAAAAATCCAGTGCTTCTTGTCATCAGACCCTAGGCACTTGAAATGCGAAGAAAAGTGCATTCGCATGCTGAGTTGTGGTCATCCTTGTCCGCTCAAGTGCTCAGAAATATGTGATTCGAAGCACTGCACCCAGAATATCGAAGCTCAGCTGAGCTGCGGCCACGTCCAATCCAAGCTGTGCAACCAGCCGTTTGGAACATGCCAAGAATCTGTTGCAAAGACTCTGCCGTGTGGACACGTGAAGCAAATGCTGTGCTTTGAGTGGAAGAAAGTAATACGAAATACGAAAATAATACAAAGTAATACGAAAAATACGAAATACAAAATCGTAAAGTGCACAGAAACGTGCTCCAAGAAGCTGCCGTGTGGCCACCAATGCACACAGAAGTGTTTCGAGACTTGCTCTCCTCAGCTGTGCATCGTGAACGTTTCCAAACGGTGCCTCGCATGCAAAGAGCAATTTGGGAGTCCGTGTGGGAAGAATCAAACTCATTGTGACCGAATTAGGACTGTGAAGCTCTCGTGCGGTCACGCGCTCAGAACTCCGTGCAGCCAATCTTCCACAGCGTCGCTGGCTGCGTGTAAGAGACCATGCGAGAAGACGCTGCCGTGTGGACACAAATGCCAGTCTGTGTGCTCAACCTCGCCCTGTCCTCCATGTCCGGAGAAGGCATTTAGGAAACTCTGTCGCCATGAGTGTCAGTGCTGGGAGCTTTCTGAAGAATGTCTCACCGATGTGACCAAGAAGTTTCAGTGCGGTCACGAAGAGACAGTTGCTTGCTGCGCTCTTGCCAGACTGCTTGAGGGTCAGTCGTGCTCTGCCTGTTGGGGTTTGGAGAAGCAGATGAGGCTGCGCCAGCTGCAGTCAGCTCATGGAAGCGAAATCAAGCGAAAAATGCTGACGGAGACCGACGAGAACACGGCAGTCGAATACTTCAAAGTGCACGATCGGGTGATGCGGTACATCAAGAGTGAGCACTCAGTCACGGTGAGAGCAATTCTGAGCATCGAGAAGATTGAGAACCCAGCTCTAGACCGACGTCTTCTGGATGTGAGCAGCCAGCTGGTCAAGAAGGACGCCGTTCCAGAGCTGTTCTTCCATGGAACCAGAAACGCAATCGCCGAGCTCATCATCAAAGAAGGATTCAAGGTGGGCTCAAGTGGAATGTACGGTGCAGGGATCTACTTTGCCACGGACACCACGAAGAGTATTCAGTACTGTCGCGAGTCCGGAACAATGTCGCTTCTGCTCTGCGACGTCCTACTTGGGAGAACGATGGTGTGCGACAAGCCGCAGAACCACCTGAACCTGAGTGCCGTCAATGGTGCCGACTACGACTCGGTGTTCGCCAGACGGAACACGAAGGGCACAGGAGGAGTGCTGAACGATGAGTACATTGTGTACCGTCCGGAGCAGGCGGCGCCGAGGTACCTCATCCGGTTTCAGTAGGGACTGCGTTTGGGAAGGCTGGAATCTCTCTGGTGAACCTGCTGCCTAATCACCTGGTCACCTAATTCAATCGCCTGCCTAATCAGCTAATTGCCTGGCGTGTCTAATAATTGAATTTTTTCATCATCCGACTAGCCCTAGTTCTTCTTCCTAGCTAATTGTAACTTTTTGACTTTTTTCCTGTTAAAATCTTTTTCAAGTTTGTAAAGTCGTTAAATAATGTCAATAAATGCTATTAATTAAAATAGGTAATTTTTAAGTCTGTTTCAATCTAAAAATCTACCACTTTCCAGTGGGAAGTTCTGCTATTGATAATGTAATAATATCTCGCATTCTCGCAAGCATCCGTATGTCTTTTTCAGAGTTTGTTGCATGTGGCTCGTACTTGCATTATTTTATGCAATAAATTCGGAATTCAGGTCAGACCACAGATACTGGAATAGCTACTCAGCACATTTGCGTTCAAGCTACTGTCAGTTCAGTAGTAAGTTAAACAAGGGCATTGGTTGTTGAAGACAAGGCTAATCTAAATGAAATCTATTTTACTTAGTATTGTAGGCCTGAATGGCCGCATCTAGTTATTTTAGTATCTGTGGCTGACTTCCACCCTTTAGCCCTATTCGAGTGGCTCTAACCATTTGTAGTAGTCTTTATATAGTATTGAGTAGTTGAATAATTACTTACAAGTAATCATCCTACGACCTTTTTGCGAATTGTATCATGATTCATATCCTTAAGCAAGCCAAGCTGTTTCCATCAATAATAAACTGACCTGTTAATCGTCCAGTTTTTGAAAACTCTAAATTACAGGTTTTAGAAACTCGCTTAAAATGTTTATATCTTTTTACGCGGTCGGAAATGCAAAATAGATTTCTACAATAGTTAAATGTGCTGTCTGAAATGACATGATGCTGTAGCTGAAATGAAATGATGCTGTAGCTGAAATGACATGATGCTTTAGCTGAAATGCATGATGCTGTAGCAGAAATGACATGATGCTATAGCTGAAATGCATGATGCTGTAGCAGAAATGACATGATGCTATAGCTGAAATGACATGATGCTGTAGCTGAAATGACATGATGCTGCATCTGAAATACATGATGCTATAGCTGAAAAGATGAGATACTGCAGCTGAAATGCATGATGCTTTAACTAAAATGACATGATGCTGTTGCTGAAATACATGCTGTAGCTGAAGTGACATGATGCTGTAGCTGAAATGACATGATGCTTTAGCTGAAATGCATGATGCTGTAGCAGAAATGACATGATGCTATAGCTGAAATGAATGATGCTGTAGCAGAAATGACATGATGCTATAGCTGAAATGACATGATGCTGTAGCTGAAATGACATGATGCTGCAGCTGAAATACATGATGCTATAGCTGAAAAGATGAGATACTGCAGCTGAAATGCATGATGCTTTAACTAAAATGACATGATGCTGTTGCTGAAATACATGCTGTAGCTGAAGTGACATGATGCTGTAGCGAAAAAGACATGATGCTGTAGCTGAAATGCACGATGCTGTAGCTGAAATGACATGATGCTGCTGCTGAAATACATGATGCTGTAGCTGAAATACATGATGCTGTAGCTGAAATGACATGATGCTGCTGCTGAAATACATGATGCTGTAGCTGAAATGACATGAAGCTGCAGCTGAAATACATGATGCTGTAGCTGAAATGACATGAAGCTGCAGCTGAAATACATGATGCTGTAGCTGAAATACATGATGCTGTAGCTGAAATACATGATGCTGTAGCTGAAATGACATGATGCTGCTGCTGAAATACATGATGCTGTAGCTGAAATGACATGAAGCTGCAGCTGAAATACATGATGCTGTAGCTGAAATGACATGATGCTGCAGCTGAAATACATGATGCTGTAGCTGAAATACATGATGCTGTAGCTGAAATGACATGATGCTGCAGCTGAAATACATGATGCTGCAGCTAAAATACATGATGCTGCAGCTGAAATGACATGATGCTGTAGCTGAAGTGACATGATGCTGTAGCTGAAGTGGCATGATGCTGTAGCTGAAGTGACATGATTCTGTAGCTGAAATACATGATGCTGTAGCTGAAGTGACATGATGCTGTAGCTGAAATACATGATGCTGTAGCTGAAGTGACATGATGCTGCAGCTGAAATACATGATGCTGTTGCTGAAATACATGATGCTGCAGCTGAAATACATGATGCTGCAGCTAAAATACATGATGCTGTAGCTGAAATGACATGATGCTGTAGCTGAAGTGACATGATGCTGTAGCTGAAGTGACATGATGCTGTAGCTGAAATACATGATGCTGTAGCTGAAATACATGATGCTGTAGGCTGTAGCTGAAAAACATGATGCTGTTGCTGAAATACATGATTCTGTTGCTGAAATACATGATGCTGTTGCTGAAATGACATGATGCTATAGCTGAAATACATGAGGCTGTAGCTGAAGTGACATGATGCTGTAGCTGAAGTGACATTATGCTGTAGCTGAAAGGCATGATGCTGTTGCTGAGAAGAATGAAATACAAGTAGAAAGTCAATCAGTTTTTACTCACAGAGACAATTTTTGTTAAAACGTTTAAAAGCAAGCGCAAAGCATGTGCGCTCACAGCAAACTGTTTATTGAGACACAACACTCAGGACAGGATCAAGTGATAATTTGAATTAATTATTTGCAGCGGATCAGGTGGTACTCGTAGCAATTAACTTGGATTACGAGGCCATAAGGATGTTAAAACGACAAGGATAAAATTGCATTATTATTACTATTAGTAGAACATCGCAGAGATACATTCAGTAAGCGGGGGCAAACGCAGGAAACACGCAGATGAAGCGAAACAGAAGACAAATGCAAAATTCATTCACACATTTTGTATTGTTTATAGCCAAGTTCATTGGGCGAAGTGTTTGAAAACGATTCTAACTCAGACAACGGACGCTGTTTCTATTATTTAAAAAAGCAGAATGTCACATAAACATTAAGCCGACACCAAGTTACTGCCAGTCACAGGGCGAATGGCGAAACACGACCGCGCTATACTAGTAATCATAATTAGTGAGTTGAGCTGGGGCGATTCTCAAGGCCATTTCGGGGGGTCTCAAGGTCATCGAGGCGATTCTCAAGGCCATTGCGGGGGGATTCTCGATGTCATTGGAGCGATTCTCAAGGCCATTGGGGGGCGATTCTCAAGGTCATTGGGGGCGATGTGATTTTAAGGCCGTTAGGGGCGACTCTCAATACCATTAGGGTGATTCTCAAGGCCATTGGGGGCGATTCTCAAGGCCATTAAGGGCGATTCTCAAGGCCATTGGGGGCGATGGGGACCGTTCAGTTTTGCCCAGGATTTTATCAGATTGCGGATATTTTTAGCGATTTTTTCGATAAGATTAAGCAACGGAAAATTAAAACAAGCACAAATCACACCTGGCAAAATTGAAATTGTCAATTGCTACACTGCAGGTGTTAAACAAGCACAGCTGCAGTCATATCATAGTTACACTCGAGCTACTCGCATCTCGCAGAGCCTCAATCATAGCCGCCTCAGGCAGACTTCACAGCGATGCCGTTGCTGTTAGCGTGGGCGGCTCGCGCTACGGGTGGCTCCTCGCCGATGACCGGCTGCGGCGGCTTCTTGGCGCCCGGCAGCAGTTTGAACGGCCGGCGGCCGGCCCGCTTCAGCTGGGCGCCAGTCAGGTGCGCCCGGAATCGCTTCGTATCGAACAGCAGAATCTCCTCGGCGGCGGCGGCTGCAGCTCCGGCCGAGTCGAGCTTCGTCGGCCTGGCCTCGCCGTTTCCGTTGCCGTTGGCATCCAGGCGCTGTACCTTGGCGGCGGATGAGAAGCCGCAGTTCTGCTGCGGCTCCGGCTGGCTGCGCTTGCGGGCGGTTGCCGCTGAAGGCATCAGCGAATTGCCGTTGGCGGCCGGAGCAGCCGGTGACGGAGCTGCGGCGGCGGCGGCGGCCCTGCGCTCGTCCAGCTGCAGAAAGAACTCGGCCAGCTGAGCCGAGCTGACCGGAGCAAACGCGCGGCGCTTCGTTGCCGCGTCCTCCCCGGCGGCTCTCGACCTGGGCTCGAGCAGGATGTCCGGCTTCGCGTCCGTGTCCAACGATGGACAGGCGATGCGCAGTCGGGCATCGAGCTGTCCAGGAGGCAGCCGGTTGCATCGGCGCCGTCTCAGCTCGGCCCGCCTGGCGGCCGCCGCGTCGAGCAGCTGTTGAACACCCCGACCGTCGGCCTGGCAGCGCTTCGGCAGCTCCAGCAGCGCCGGCTTGGCGTCGAAGGCCGCGTTGAACGGGCGGCGGGCGAGTCGGCGCACGCGCAGCAGGTCGGAGCAGAGCAGACTGGCCAGCTGGGCGGTGGCATTGGCCCGCATCAGCATGCTCTTCACCGCCTTCACCTTGCCCGCCTGCATGCTCTGCAGGCTGGCCTCGTCAAGGCCGTGCGCCGAGGCCGCGTGCCGCACCAGCTGCGGCCGCAGGCGGAACTCTTTGTCGCAGTCCACCACCGGGCAGCGGAACACCCGGCCGGAGCTGCCGGCGCCGCTAGCAGCTGACGGGGCCGGGCTGGGCGACTTCTCCGCTCGTGTTGGATTCTTCAATCCGCCGTATCGTTTCCAATAGTTCCAGCAGGATGAGCACAGGCGGCAGGACAGGTGCGGCGGGCCCCAGGCGAACCACTGACCGTTGGAGGTGGCAGTGCCGGAGCAGCTCTCGCAGCAGCGGCTGGAGCCCGGCAGCTCCGGCCGATTGTACAGCACGCCGGGATTGGGCTTCGTATAGTTGGGAATGTACACCTGGGGATGTAAGTTGGATTTCTTGCAGTTGGGAATGTACACCTGGGGATGGAAGTTGGGCTTCGTATAGTTGGGAATGTACATATGGGGATGGGGGTTTGGGCTTCGTGTAGTTGGGAATGTACATATGGGGATAGGGATGGGCTTCGTGTAGTTGGGAATGTACATATGGGGATAGGGATGGGCTTCGTGTAGTTGGGAATGTACATATGGGGATAGGGATGGGCTTCGTGTAGTTGGGAATGTACATATGGGGATGGAAGTTGGGCTTCGTATAGTTGGGAATGTACATATGGGGATGGGGGTTTGGGCTTCGTGTAGTTGGGAATGTACATATGGGGATAGGGATGGGCTTCGTGTAGTTGGGAATGTACATATGGGGATAGGGATGGGCTTCGTGTAGTTGGGAATGTACCAGGTACATATGGGGATGGGGGTTTGGCTTCGTGTAGTTGGAAATGTACATATGGGGATAGGGCTTGGGCTTCGTGTAGTTGGGAATGTACACATACATGCGCAACCTCCAAAATTCGGTCGGCCATGCGACTTAGTTTTAACAAAAATGCGACATAGTTTTTGGCCAAAAGTGCGACTTACATGTAAAAAAACCTAAAGCAAAATTAACGCAACTTTGGGTAAACGGCAAGAGTAACTATGACTGTCTTATAAGGCCAAAATGCCTCGTCAGCTACTTAGTACTACTACTTGGGTTTTTGGGTGGGCATTTTTGCGACTTCCTTGGTTCACCACCAAATAGGTCGGCCGGATCGGCCGACTCGGCCGACTGTTGCGCATGTATGAATGTACATATGGGGATAGGGCTTGGGCTTCGTGCAGTTGGGAATGTACATATGGGGATAGGGATGGGCTTCGTGTAGTTGGGAATGTACATATGGGGATAGGGCTTGGGCTTCGTGTAGTTGGGAATGTACATATGGGGATAGGGCTTGGGCTTCGTGTAGTTGGGAATGTACATATGGGGATAGGGCTTGGGCTTCGTGTAGTTGGGAATGTACATATGGGGATAGGGCTTGGGCTTCGTGCAGTTGGGAATGTACACCTGGGGATGGGCTTGGGCTTCGTGCAGTTGGGAATGTACACCTGGGGATGGGCATTGGGGTTCTTGCTGGGTAGAATTCACGCCAAAAGATGAATAGAATTGGCGCCGACTGAATAGTTGAAGCATTTTAATGCCAAAAAACAAAAGTAAACAAACAAACCTGCTTCAGTTTCTTCTCAGCTTCCGAGGCCTTCAAGCGCTTCTGCTGCACGTATCTATCCGTGGTCTTCCACATGTAGAAGTACTCCACTATCGAGCGCATAGATTTCCAAGAAAGATAGTCGCGCCGAATTTCGTTAAAGTCCTTGCCGAACTTGTTCATGGCCTCCTCGAACAGGTTGCACTCGCTAGCTGACCAGTCCTCCAGCTGGTCGCGGCACAGCACGGGCCCAGAGTCGGTCACCAGCCGGCAGAAGGCCCGGCCCAGATCGTACTTGGACGAGTGCAGCATTCGGTAGGCGTGGGCCTGGAAATGCCGAGTTTGAGGCGGTTTGATGCTGTTGTGCTGTAGAAGTCCTAAGGTCACTAACAAATACAGGGATGCTAATCTAAAACTACGAACTTACCAAGCCTCTTCTTCAAGTCTCGGATTCCGAATCCTAATTCCCTAATCCCAGATCCCGAATCAAAATCCCGAACCCCAGATCCCGAATCCCAATCCCTTAATCCCAGATCCCGAATCCTAATCCCAAATCCCAGAATCCGAATCCTAATCCCAAATCCCGAATCCTAATCCTAATCCCAAATCCCGAATCCTAATCCCAAATCCCGAATCCTAATTCCAAATCTCAGATCCCGAATCCTAATCCCAAATCCCAGGTTCCGAATCCTAATCCCAAATCCCAGGTTCCGAATTCTAATCCCAAATCCCGAATCCTAATCCCAAATCTCAGATCCGGGATCCCAGGTTCCGAATCCTAATCGCAAATCTCAGATCCGGGATCCCAGGTTCCGAATCCTAATCCCAAATCCCGAATTTTAATCCCTAATCCCGAATCATAATCCCAAATCTCAGATCCCGAATCCCAGGTTCCAAATCCTAATCCCAAATCTCAAATCCCCTAATCCCAGGTTCCGAATCCTAATCCCAAATCTCAGATCCCGAATCCCAGGTTCCGAATCCTAATCCCAAATCTCAGATCCCGAATCCTAATCCCAAATCTCAGATCCCGAATCCCAGGTTCCGAATCCTAATCCCAAATCCCAGGTTCCGAATCCTAATCCCCGAACCCCAGATCTCGAATTCTAATCCCGGAATCCCCTATTGAATCTTAATTTCCGAATCCCAGTGATTCCTCGCATCCTATATCCCGAATTATTAATGTCCCGAGGACCCAAATCCCTATTTATTGAATTTCATATCTCTAGAGCGCCGGAAGCCCAAGTAAGCCTGCCACAAACCTGGGTGTAGTCGCGACTAGCCGCGGCCGCAGCAGCCGCCAGTCCGGGCTGACGCACCGAGCTGCAGGCGTCCACAGCTCGGGCCAGGCAGCCTACCGACCGAGCCACCAGCAGGTACTTGTCAATGTCGGCATCGGACAGGCCGTGATCTGGCCGCCAGACCAGCTCCTCCAGCTGGGCCAGGTCGCGGCCGTCGGATTCTCCGTCGCCTAGCAACGGTTGAACCTCGGCCTGGTAGCGGCCGCCGACCCGGATTTCGCCGCGATCGGCCAGTAAACTCTTCTGCGCGGTGTCGTAGGTCAGGGTGTAATAAAAGGCGTCGTCCCTGGCCAGATAGGAGGTCAGGGCCTCGGTCTCGTTCAGCAGGGTCACGGCGCACTTTCCCCGGATGGTTGTGGCCGGTAGGGTCTCCACCTGGCGGGATAGGAACAGCTCTCGATGGCGCAGCTGGTGCCGCTGAACTTCCGTGAGGCTTCCGCCGCTGGGCTCGGAGCTGGCCGCCTCGGCTTCGCCAGCTGCCGATGGCTCATCGTCCAGGCCTAGGGGAGGAGGGAAGACTCTATTAGGCACGGCTCGTCTGTAGGAAGCTTTTCTGGCGGAGAGATGCTCCCCGAGAGGTGCTTTCGTCTGCTGTCAGTCGGTCGGTCGAGGTTTAATGTGATGCCTGCCAGTCTCACACTGTCTATTTGCCAGTCTCACACTGCCTATTTGCCAGTCTCACTGTGTGTTTGCCAGTCTCACACTGTCTATTTGCCAGTCTCACTGTCTATTTTCCAGTCTCACTGTGTGTTTGCCAGTGTCACAGTTTGCCAGTCTCACTGTGTGTTTGCCAGTCTCACCTTGTCTATTTGCCAGTCTCACTGTCTGTTTGCCAGTCTCACTGACAGGGTCCAGCGAGATTAACCAGCCTTAAGCTTGATTTTGAACCGTGCGAAATTACGATAAATAAACAAGTCGGCTGTGGATCGTCTGTCTCTTCTCACAGTTTGTCTATGACAGGCTGTCTGTATCTCTTGACAAGCCAGTTCTTTCTTTGGAGCAGTCTGTCTCATCTTTTGACAAGCCAGTTCTTTTTTTGGAGCAGGAATAATTGCTTTCGCTAGCTGCTGAAACTTTCCCATTCAATCGGAGTTTCCCATCAGCGCTGGACGAAAATCGAAATCTCGTCTAATGCGAATTTTTCTCTAACACACGCACTCGGGCGCTACGATGAGGCTCTCTACGTTTACTACCTTTATTCCGGAGTACACAGCATTCAGATAGACCCAAGAGGGTTAAAATAGGCAAAATGAGGCTCTCTACTATTCCTGTTGCAGTTTCTCTACATTTTCTGATCTAAATGAAATGATAGGATAGTCGAAAAAAAATGAAAAGCAACGCTGCTTACTCAGATGCTTGTCAGCTTGGCTAATGAGATTATTAGAAATGTCGCGCCGCCTAAAGAAGCACATAACCTTAGCTTCCACATTGCCAGTTGGGGTCTTTGTAAGCTCCTCGATACGCCGAATCTGATATGGTCCGGAGGCTGAGGTCTCGAAGTACACATAGTCTGCAATTGAATGGTGTTGCTTCTGCATATCAATTGGTGACTGTGCATTGCAGGCATTGCTTGTATTTAAAAACGCTATATTTAAAATTCAGGAAGCAGTGACAACTTGGATATTTTATTCAAGAATCAGAGTTGCAGTGCCATTTGGCATCCTAGGTCCAAATTCTAAAGTTGGCTAACAAGCCAAATCAAAAATCGGGATGCTAGCTAGCATTAGTCAAAAGTTTATAACCAAATAAAATACTAACCATACCCTTTACATTGTTGGGCCTTTGACTTCTCAAGAGTTCTTAATCTTAGTCAAATCTAAGCCTTTGCAGACTCCATATTTACAGATAACTCAAAATTTACCATGGATTAAGTCTTAAAATCCCAAGAATCCCAATATAAAAGAATTACTTTAAATCCATTTGAATTATATAAAATATAACTTAGCTAAAAAGATTTATTTTAAGGAAGTTTTGTACACTGTGATAGGCTTATCATGAGCTAGGTTATAAGAAACAATGTTTTTTGTTAGGTATATATAGAAAGCAGATTTTGGCCTTTGGGATTTGGTATTATGAAGAGGATGAAGAGTTGAAGGTAAAGAGTTATGTACAATTTTAGCAAAATTTGCACTGGTTTATAACTTCTAAAAAATACAGAAAGCCTTCATTGATTATTCTTACATCAAAGAGCAATTTAAAAAAAGTGATAAATAACTATAGAAAGCAACCAATAGAATTTGAAATTTTTATAAAAAAAGATTCTTTTAGCCTAACTTATACTATAGTATATAAATTATAGTATATAAATCTTTGATTATAGCTTTTGTTTAGGATATTCTTTATTTATACATATAGCCATAGGGGGGACACTAAAGACATGCCTCCCTGGGCCCTTGAAAGGGGGGACTTTTTTTGCTTTTGTATTTTGCTTTTATTGCTAACATAGGAAATATATTAATATCTTCCCCCTACAACATGAATCCCAACTATGCACCTATATTCCTAAAGGGTTGAAAGGTATAAGCCATCTTTAGGAAAGGATTATATTATAAAAACAGACTTTAATTAAGATTTCTACTTATCAAAAAGGATAAAATTACTTTAAAATTACCTAATTGCCTCTAATTATTTATATAAATTACCTATTTGCCTTTTAGTCTTACTTTTAGACCTAATTTATAATTCACTAAAATATTATATCAATATATTTTTTTCAAATTTAGCCTTAGCTTGAGGCCTAATAGCCATAATAGGTTAGGTTAGGCCTACAAAATTGTATATAACTTTATAAGGTCTAATAGGCATATTATATTTTAATACTATTTTAATTTTAATTTTAGTTTGCATTCGTAGCTATACAAAAAATAAACCTAGACTTTTACCATTATATGCATAGGCCTAATTTTTATTAGGCCTAAATATCTAGGCCTTTAAATACCAACATCTTAACTTAATATCTATAGTTTTAGGCTCTCTAATTTTTATAAAAATGTGTAGGTCTAATATAAATAGTATTTTTAACACTTTAGAATTTAGCTATCATATACAGCAGGTTCTATTTATCTAAGGCATGGCCATAGCCCATACCCATAGACATAGGCCATAGGTTCTAGAGATATGTAGATAGGCCTTTGATTCCTAAATCATTTTGTGAGTGAGACTATTTTAAAAATATTTAGCCTAGGGTGAATAAATAAATCCTATTATCTGCCAAGAGTTCTTAAGGTTAGTCTAGGGCTAACATATTCTTCTCATTCTCAACTAACACATTTGCACAGCATTAAGCCTATTCTATCTAGCCTGGCACTCGTTTTGCTCCGTCGTAGCGCTGAAGCAGGGCAAAAAAAGCTGAAAGGGTAGACTTTGAGGCTCTCTACGTGCGCTCATCAGATAAGAAAAATCCAATGATTTGAAGTGTATTTTTTAAATAAAAGGTAGATTATAGAATATCTATCAGAAACAAGAGCAGGAAACTCCTAAACTTGTGCTTGAAACTTTACTAATATGAAATTGTGCTAACAGATTCAATAGAACGCAAAAACCTGGGTTAGTAAGCGTGTATAAAGAAATGAGGCTCTTACCTCCGACGCGGTACATGTTAGCAGCCATCCTGATGATGAATAAACTGCTGATATTTACTAACATGCAAGAAAAATGTGAAATATAATAGTCAAATATCCAATTGATGACCAGAAGTTCTCATATATCGTCTTTTTGAGAAAATTCAGACTCCTTTGGCCGTTCTTCCTCGAAGTCACGTGACCAGACTGTTCCTCGGATATAGCAATAGTTTTCAATTCTGTCGCTCTAGTAATGAGGCTGTTTTATACTAGAGTCTGACTTAAAGTAACGCCAACCTACACAAGAGGGGTGGGCCAAACCAGTCCCACAACAAAGATTTAGTTGATACCAATATTGACAAATTAGTTTAAAAAATCAGTACAATTTAAGAATTTGCTTCTTAAAATTTATATTGTCTATTAAAAAGGCTTTATCAAGCTAAAGTTCACTACTACTCGCTGAATTCTTGGTGGTGGACAAGATTAGCGAGCATTATTTTTTGAACCACCCCGTTTTCGGCTACCTACATATATGCTACTTGTAAGCACTCTATTAAGTCAAGAATCGAATCATTATCGTCTCTATTGAAAGAAATGTATTGAATCTCAAAAGGTAACGTTATTTGCTAGATCGGATTGGAAAGCAAACCATTTTGACTTTAGAATTTGGGATAGTAATAGTTCCACAAATTCTACATGGAAGTTGCGAGAACTCATCGATATCGCGTATGATTTCGCTTAAATGCAATGATTAAAATGATTTCAAATTGACCTAGAAGCTAAAAGTCGATGTACGAGTATTTTAGCTATTCAATAAGGAAATCAAGAAGCAGGGGCGGACCCGAGGGGCATGGCCCCCCTCATGCCATGCAAAAATTTTCTTGATCCGTCCATGTCAAGAAGGCCAGCGAAAAATTCCAGCCCCCGTATTTTTGTCCTGCAAGACCTGATAATATAAGATCTCTTTAGAGATTTTTCCCTTACGGAGTGGGACCTCCATGGTGCAAATATTTTACAGTTAAGCTAGGAGGAGGCAAGAATCTCTCAGCTTTGGCCTTTGGTGCCCCACCTGACTTGACGTCGGTCACCACTGTAAGAAATCTTTGTTCGGTTCTCCAGCCAATAATGCAGTTGAATCCCCAATTTCTGGTGCTCATCAAGGGCACAAGAAAAGTTACGAGTAGTTCAGAGACCACACAACTCATTGATGCATTGTCTAGTGGCGCAACCAGGAGGGGGGGTGGTCGCCCCCATCTTAGGCGGAGACCAAGCGAATTTTCGCCAAAATACAGAGCCACCCCCTTCCGTCCCCCTTGGGTCTTTACCCTCCAGAATCCGCCCCCATCCTCAACAAATTTCTGGGTGCGCATTGTCGCAACAACAATGAAAACGTATCACCCACCCATCGAGTTACACTTTAAGGCTCAGTTTTAAAAGGTCTGTCAACTTAAGCTCATAAAGTCGAGTCCATAATTATTCCCATGCTTCTCCTCCCCTATCCGGCTATCCAAGTCCAATATGCTCGATTTGTCGTTTTTTTGCCAAACCCAGCTTCCTAGTGTCACCGTGAGCAGAATGACGTAGCATTTGTGTACATAGGTTACTCAGGCTCCACTTTATGAGCTTAAGTTGACAGGCCCTTTGAACTCAATCGTGCATGTACATTTTGTGGTATTGCGCGAGCCTAATTTGCCACCCCCCAATATTGCAATGTACTTTATACACGCGTACTGAATAATACAGTGGCCGCGGAAATTGGGTGGGCAATCGTAGCAATTATATTTTCTACCCCCCAACCGCTCCCCTGATTGGCTGATGGCCTGATGCAACGATAGCGAGGTCGATAGCGATCGACAATAGTTTTGTACAGTAATATAAAATGAACTGACTGCATTGGAGGCTAGGCAGAAATGGACTCCTTGGACTGAGTTGGCTGCAACAAATACAAATATCAAATCAGAAAAGACTCTATTTCCGATAAAATCAGTGATGGAAGGCACTCCAAGTTTTGTGCAATTCAACCGTCCATTCCACTATGCTGATGCTGCACCAGCTTCTAGTTCGGTTGCATCGACATCTGCCACTGCGTCTGCGCCTGTACTGGCACTGCAAGAGACGCCAAAGGCAACGCTACCGAGACGAAGGGCCAATCTCACGGCTGTACAGAGGCGTGAACTTGAGCGCATGTTTGAGTTGCAAAAGTACCCCGATTATCGAGAGCTGGAGTTGCTTAGCAGAACGATTGGCATTCCCTACAGGAAGGTGTTGGTACGTGACTATTCGTGCACCTTGATAAAAATAGTTTTAAGCAATAAAAGTATAGGATGGAGCATTGGAATCGGGGGCAAGACAGATTCGGGTTAAATGGTGGTTTTGCGACAAAGTGGAAGTTATCAGACAAGGAGAGGCCGGAAAAGTGGGAATGTTCAGAGAGGGTAAGCCGATCGAAGCAATCAGTTTAAGTGTTTAAAGCTCAGGATTGACAGTAAATTTAAATTCTGCGAGATGGGAGTTTGAGTCTGATATTTTATTTGATTAGAAGGAAAAGTGAAAAAGAGTAGCTTGCAAAAGAGGTGGAGGGTTCAATCAAACAAGGGTTATCAGTAGTTGGAAAGCTAAGGTCAGATATGAGAGGTCAGAGAGAGGGAGTAATGAAACGGAGATCAGAGGAGATTAGAGAGTTGAGCTCAGCAAGTGATCCGGATCAATGTCTACCTTGTGAATCCAGTGCTTGCCATGGAGTCTGATTGGGATGTCAGATTCAAGACCTTCAATAAAGACGTTTTGAGTGATCAGGAATCAGAAGGATTTCCATGAAAGCAATGTTCAATCATCAAACCAATCACCATGCAATCTCCAGATCTGGTTTAAAAACCGACGGGCCAAGGACCGCCGCGTGCGCAAGGTGGACTACGGGCCCCACGATTTCATTGCCAGCTCCGCTGCTTCCGCCGCTGCCGCAGCCGCTGCCGCAGCAGCTTCAGGGCCATCGTACTTCCAGAGTCCTAAAAGTCCAATGCAACTGCAGCAGCACTACCAGCAACACCATCAGCATCTGCAGCAGCAGCAGCAGCAGCCGCAGTCGTATTTTTCCTACTACGGTTCGACATCGTTCCAGAATCCTCAGCCTCCCGGCAGCAGCTATCTGCACCAGCAACCAGGAATGTTTGCCAGTCCGCCAACGCCGGAATTTTCCACAGCGAGTCCTTCCAATTTGGCGCCAGCTGCATCGTTTTTAGCGCCTTTCAGCCATCAGAATTCCGCGTGTCTGGCTTCCGGCGAATGGCCGCTGCCGCACCAGTCTTCGCAGTCTCAGCAGCCGCAGCAGCATCAGCCAAGAGTTCGCTACATCGCCGACTTCATCGCCGAGAACAACAGCAGCACGCCGATGATGCAGTCGCGCATGCCGTAATACGAATCGTTTTGTTTAAATTTACATAGAATTCCCGGTACTGCTAGAAAAGCAAATTAGTGTGATTTTAGAATTTGTTAACAGTGAAATTCAGTTAACTGGTGCGATATTTGGCTGTCTGTGAGCCTCGACTGAGTGCAGCACAAATCCATTGTTATAGCCAAGCACAAATTTTAATAGACTGCACAAAATTGTGGACTTGTTTTTGTTTAAAATAATAATAAATAACGAGAACAGGGGATCCAACGTACAGTGCTAAACCAACACCCAAAAATGTAATCAGAGATTTCCCTGTTCTCATTACAAGTCCAAGCAGGTATTTTTAGCCTTGTGTCGCATCTTTGTGACCATCACTGTATAGAGCAAAAAATTATTTTGTTTTAATAATTCAATGGTGATCAATGTCCGCTATTGTCTTGTTTTGAGTTTTATTTCCAAGAAAGTTTTACTGCGCTACCGCCTCCCGTGGCTTCTGCGGGAGGTGAGCAGCCACACTTTTATCCCCTCGCATTGAGTTCGACAAGTTTTTTAGCGCGAGTGTTTGCATATGGTTTTATAGTGTCTGTACTGGCAAGAGTTGCTCTTTCAAGGCCTGTTTTGCCGTGACGTGTTTTCAGTTTCCAAAGGCAAGCATCGCATTCTTTCGAGCCGCAGGGAACTTATTTTATACGCAATTGTTGTTGGAGACCGTAATTTTCAGTCTGGGCTTTACAACGCAGACAAAAGCTGACTTATGCTTTAGGTTCAAGTACTAATTTTGTCACTGCGACATGTATGCTGCAGCGCTATATACCAGCATTTATTGAGTTCTAATTAAAAATATAAGAATCATGGCTTCGCAGCAAAAATTATTCCATTCTTGTCTTGGTTTTGGCGAAGATTTTAGGGATGCAGACTCTTTGATGTCTACGAGTATGAGAGGAAGCTGTAGTAATAAAGACGGTCTCTTTGATCTCTAAGAGGAAGCGGTAGGAATGACGGCGGTCCCTTTGATCTGGATAAAGCAGTAGGAATGACTGCGGTCCCTTTGATCTGGATAAGAGGAAGTGGTAGAAATGACTGCGGTCGCTTTGATCTCGATGAGAGGAAACGGTAGGAATGACGGCGGTCCCTTTCATCTCGATGAGAGGAAGCGGTAGAAATGACGGCGGTCCCTTTGATCTCGATGAGAGGAAGCGGTAGGAATGACGGCGGTCGCTTTGATCTCGATGAGAGGAAGCGGTAGGAATGACGGCGGTCCCTTTGATCTCGATGAGAGGAAGCGGTAGGAATGACGGCGGTCCCTTTGATCTCGATGAGAAGTTGTAGGAATGACGGCGGTCCCTTTCATGTCTTACAAGCCGTGGAAGCGTTAAAAAACAATGAACAAGAAAGCATCACCTGCGGTTAGTGGAGTGTGATTAAATCTCAAACATCAGCCAGCAGTGTTTTGGCGATTTGAATACAATCGTATTTTATTTCCACAAAGTTCACTCGCTTATTTACTGATTGAACTACCTGTTTAGTGTAAATTTGCAGACGGTTCGTTCGTTGATCTGCCAAATAAATGGGATCGATTACAGTTCGGGAATCGGAGAGGGGCTCGGGAATTCGAGTGCGCGACGCAGCAGCAGCACAGGTGTTAATAAACAGGTGATCACAGCAGCAAACAGAGCTTAGCCAGTAGCATTAGGAAGGTTTATTTATTGATGAAGGGAGAAAATTTAAATGAAAAAAAGTTGAGAAGCAGAAGGAACAGCAATCAAAAGTGCAAAAATATGAAATATGGAAATTTGGTTCCATCAGCGGGCAGAGGTCCAGCTCGATTCAGCTGGTGGCCAAACTGTCAAACAAAATGAAAGGGGAATGCAGGGACATCACAGCAGATAGCTGGCTAGTGTACTGAAATCAAAGGTAAAAATATAAATAAATATGTATATAAGCCTATGTCAGTTATCACACGTTTGGTAAAAGTACATCACACCTAGATATGGGCGCGTTATTAGCGAGAGGTTTTATAGAAACTGTGAAAACACATTCGAGTATATGTGGGCGATGCTGGTTAAGTCTGTAAATGATTGATTCTGTAGCATCCCTTCTCACTCTCCCTCACTCACTCTTCCTCACCCACTCTCCCTCAGTCACTCTCCCTCAGTCACTCTCCCTCAGTCACTCTTCCTCAGTCACTCTTCCTCAGTCACTCTCCCTCACTCACTCTTCCTCACCCACTCTCCCTCAGTCACTCTCCCTCAGTCACTCTCTCTCACTCACTCTCCCTCAGTCACTCTCTCTCACTCACTCTCCCTCAGTCACTCTCCCTCAGTCACTCTCTCTCACTCACTCTCCCTCAGTCACTCTCTCTCACTCACTCTCCCTCAGTCACTCTCACTCAGTCACTCTCTCTCACTCACTCTCCCTCAGTCACTCTCCCTCAGTCACTCTCTCTCACTCACTCTCTCTCACTCACTCTCCCTCAGTCACTCTCCCTCAGTCACTCTCACTCAGTCACTCTCTCTCACTCACTCTCCCTCAGTCACTCTCCCTCAGTCACTCTCACTCAGTCACTCTCTCTCACTCACTCTCCCTCAGTCACTCTCCCTCAGTCACTCTCCCTCAGTCACTCTCTCTCACCCACTCTCCCTCAGTCACTCTCCCTCAGTCACTCTCTCTCACTCACTCTCCCTCAGTCACTCTCTCTCACTCACTCTCCCTCAGTCACTCTCCCTCAGTCACTCTCCCTCAGTCACTCTCTCTCACTCACTCTCCCTCAGTCACTCTCTCTCACTCACTCTCCCTCAGTCACTCTCTCTCAGTCACTCTCCCTCAGTCACTCTCTCTCAGTCACTCTCCCTCAGTCACTCTCCCTCAGTCACTCTCTCTCACTCACTCTCCCTCACCCACTCACACACAAATTGTGATTTGATGCCAAAGAGCAAACTTTACCGACACAGCATCTGAAGTAAACAGAACTACATGTAGCTCGTAACAGTAAAAAATGAGGCTATTCCGGAATGTTTGGTGGAAGACAAAGGTTATTATAAGACACTTTTCAAATGGTATCTTTGGACAAAAAACACGTTGAGACGGGCTCGTAGTAAAACAAAACTATTCAATGACAGAAACCTCTGAACAGCCAGCTGGGTTGAGAGGAAAAAGTGGGACGCAACAAAACGATTGAGCAGATCAAACAGGCTAAAAAATTTTGGGCGTAGCAACCATTTTAAGGCAACAACGATGTCGAAATGAGAATCTAGCCGCCGATGAAATTTTCCACTGCAACGTATCAATGGAATTTTCCACTGCAACTTATCAATGGAATTTTCCACTGCAACTTATCAATGGAATTTTCCACTGCAACTTATCAATGGAATTTTCCACTGCAACTTATCAATGGAATTTTCCACTGCAACTTATCAATGGAATTTTCCACTGCAACTTATCAATGGAATTTTCCACTGCAACTTATCAATGGAATTTTCCACTGCAACTTATCAATGGAATTTTCCACTGCAACTTATCAATGGAATTTTCCACTGCAACTTATCAATGGAATTCCACTGCAACTTATCAATGGAATTTTCCACAGCAATATTTCAATGAATTTTCCACTGCAACTTATCAATGGAATTTTCCACTGCAACATTATAAGTGAAGCCAGCTAGATCATCAATCGATTCAGCCAAAGGTTGTGATATACTTTGTATTGACAATGGGGCTAAAACTATTATTTGCATAGTATTAATAACTGTTTGGCAAACGAGCAAGCAAAAAAGGGCACCTGGGAACAAATGTGTAAAAATGATTGGCGATTGGCTCACAAGTTCAATGAATCGTTAGTTTGTTCGAAATTTGCTCAGATTTACACAGTGAACGGGGCTGAATCGTAGCAGGCCTCCCAGTTCCAGCGTACCTACTCAAAGAAAACTATAGGAAACAATGAACTTCAGCGCTCACAGAATGTCGTCATTGGCCGTAGATGAAGAGCGAGTCTGCAAGGTCAGGTAAGAATGATTTGTTAATTAGTAATCAATTAAAATCTTTTAAAAGTGCATTTTTCTGTAGCTATACTTCGATGGCTGGCAACCTAATGTATGTATAAGTTAATGTATACATTAATGGATAAGTTGCATTAAGGGATGAATCCCAATAGGGATAAATCCCAACAGGGTGAATCCCTACTGGGTGAATCCCAACCGGGTGAATCCCAACAGGATAAATCCCAGTAGGGATAAATCCCAGTAGGGATAAATCCCAGTAGGGATAAATCCCAGTAGGGATAAATCCCAGTAGGGATAAATCCCAGTAGGGATAAATCCCAGTAGGGATAAATCCCAGTAGGGATAAATCCCAGTAGGGATAAATCCCAGTAGGGATAAATCCCAGTAGGGATAAATCCCAATAGGGATAAATCCCAGTAGGGATAAATCCCAGTAGGGATAAATCCCAGTAGGGATAAATCCCAGTAGGGATAAAAATCGCAAGGGCATAATAAAATCTCTATTTATATGAAAGCCTAAGCTATGGAATAAAAACCCTCAGGGAGTCGATAATTCCCCAATAGGTGAATCAGCAGCTCTCAAGCAACTCACAGATGGCCTGTCGCGACTAAATGCGGCCGTTGGAAGCACGCTGACGCTGGCGGTCCGGCCGGCTGTTCTCGGCGGTCCCTGCATGCTGGCGCGGCCACCGCCGCCGCCGCCGCCGCTAGCCTGCGGTCGCATGTCTCTTGGGTGCAGCCGGTTGAGGCTGTGAAAGGAGCCGTACTGCGAGCCCTTCAGGCTGGGCAGGCTGGCCGACATTCGCTTGCTAAGCGACCGATCGAAGGTGCCCGACTGGCGCATGGTGCCGCCCTCGGTGCGGTACTGGTGCATTGTGCGACCCGAGAAGCGGTGGCTGCTGCTACCGCGGATAAAGTTCAGCGACAGCTTGCTGCTGGACTTCTCCATCTGCACCTCTTTTAGGCGGAAGAACGAGTGGTTCTCGATGGCGATCTTCCATAGGCGCTTGGCCCAGCTGCGGGGTGGGAGACACGAATTGACAAGCTTATCGATTGATAGTGACTGGAGCTTGGCATTGTGGCTCTCTGCGAGCTAAATCTGTGATTCAGCTTGTGGCTTTCAAGGACTTTTTATGGATATTTAGGGATTCGATATTCGGAATGCGAGGATCTGTGGGAGCTAAAACTCGAGGGCTGCTATTGATGCTCATTTGAACCATAGAGAATCTGAATTTGGAAGCTGTAAGGAAAACCCACCGGTGGTTCATCATCTTGAAGCCGACCACAGCCTCGACATTCTCATACAGGTCGGATCGGATCTTCAAGTAGAAGAGGTTCTTCCTGTAGGAGATGCGCAAAATTTTTGGCCAAGCGAAGCGCGAAATTCGCATGCGATCTTTGTACACCAGCACGCCGCCGAAGCACACCCCGATGGTGATGTCAACATCGTCCAGATCCCGGGCCGGGTGTAGGTCGACTCCGTAGAACTCCAGCCGGCGGGCAGTCTCCAAGTAGCGCAGGTCGGCGACCTCGGGCGTGATGCCCTTGTGCCCGCGGTGCAGCTCGGCAATCTTATTCACAAGCTCCGGAGTCTGGTTGTGCACGAATTCGAAGTTCTGCAGATAGTCAAGCGTGCCGATGTCACCGTGTTCAGCTTGGTCAAAGTCACCGAGCTCTGATTGAACTTGGAACGAGCCGAGCAGAGCTTGAGTTACCCAGGTGCAGGGCAGCTTGCCTGTGTAGATGTCCTGTCTAACCTGCAGACACAGCTGATAGCGTGTCACGTCAGTCATTAGCATGTTGGGCTCCGGCGGGTAGAACTTCACCTAGTGGGTGTTGAGTACAAGCGAAGATGTAGGAATATGACTAGGAGAGACAGTCTAACTAAAGGTTTCAGTTTAAAGAGCCTCGAAGGCTCACGACCACAACATTCTTCAGCTTTTACAGCAGCAACGTGCCACTCTCGCACTCTTAACACTTTTAGCAGCAAGTATCTTTTATCAAGCTGGAAAAACCGAACAAATCAAAACAGGAACAATCAAGTTGGCAATCGCATGGAAAAATTTGAAGTATAATAACAATTTTAAAGCCAAGTTAAACTTCATTTTTACTGGAAAATTTCGAGTGATTACCACCAATACACGCATGTCAAGTGGATTCAAGAGACATGAGCAAAAAACTAAAGCAAGACTGTGTAAAAATTGAAGACGCAAAAGAAAAATTGCTACAATTTCATTAATTTTTTGTAAAAAGATGTATTCTGAATAAGTGAAAGTGAATCATATATTAAAGTTGAAAGAAGCAAATGTTGTCTTTTAATAAAAAATGTGCTTTTCCGGACAAAACCCAGAGCCGAATTTAAAGGAATTTTTACTAGAGAGCACGTAGAGAGCCTCACTACCACAACTCTACGTGGTAGATTTTTAAACTCATGTTCGCGGTAGCCTACTTACATAAGTAGAAACAGAAACATAGTTAAATTAAAAATCAGCAGTTATGACTTACCTGGAAATTGAGCATTCGATTCTCGCAGTGCTTCAGTTGTTTCAGAACTCGCTTCTCGCAGTCCAACCAGAACCACATGCGTTCTTTTCCGTCGACGTAGGTTAGACCAAAGTAATCAATCTCCTGTAGGTCGATATGCTCACAGACGCGAGCCATCAGCTCGCTGCCAGTAGCTTTGCGCGGTATTGGCACGCCAATTTCTTCGCCGTCCAGCAGAATGACACGAACCTCAGTGTCAGCCAGGGGTCTCACACCTGGCACTGGCTGTCTGAGCGCCACGGGCTGCTGAGGCGGCTGCTGCAGTCTCTGGTCAAACGTATTGCCCGGCGTGTCGTTGGCGTTGAATAGTCCCGGGTTCGAATTCCACCTGTCGTGCTCGCCTAGACCGGCCGATTCCGCCGACGTAGAAGGAGCTCCGCCAGTCCCCGGTGATGCCATCGCCATGCCCGGAGCCTTCTTAGCTGAGGCGGTGGAGCCTTTGCGCTTCGTGGAGCCGCCCCGACGAAACGAGGCAAACAGTCGGCCCAGGAGGCCGCCAACCGGCTTTTTGCCCTCCGGAATCGGCGGCTGCTCCATGTTCGGATCCTCGCCGCGCGATAACGACAGCGCAGCCGATTGGCGGTCGCCGGGCACGCCGCCGCCGCCGCCAAACGCCGATATCGGCCGGTCGGGCCGATCGAACTCAGCATCGGGAGATACTGGAGGCTGCTGCTGGTACGGCGGCTGCTGCGGCTGCTGCTGGTATGGTTGCTGCTGGTATGGTGGCTGCTGCTGGTGCTGCGGCTGGCGTGCTGGCGGTTCCGGCTCCATCCCGCCGACGTCGCTGCCCTCGTCATCCAGGGTAGCGGCAAGATAGCGATGCAGGTCGGTCGGGTTGGCCGGATTCGGCAGCGCCGGTTTCGTCGTTGTCGGCGGTGGCGGAGGCGTGGTCGGGGGCGTCGGAGTGCTCGGCCGGTTCCACTGCGGCGGTCGGAACTGGTCGTCATCCTGGTCGTCCTCATCCGCCTCGCTGTCGGCTTGCTGCGCTCGCGGGTCCGACGTAGGCGGGGGCGGCGGGGGCGTCGGCGGCGGCGGAGTTGCCACCCTGGCATCGTGAGCTTCAACATCGTCCTCGTCGCTCTCAGCCGGGTAGAACTGCTGCTGGGGTTGCGGCGGCGGCGGCGGAGGGGGCGGCGGCGGCGAGGGGGACGCCGGCGGTGGAACTTGCGGCCTGGCTGCCGGCTTCGGCTTTGGTTTCGGCTTCGGTGCAGGCGGCGGCGGCGGATGCTGACGCCTCGGTGGCTCCTCGCCGAATCCTCTGGCATCCTCGTCCGATGCAGTGTCGGAGGCAGCCGCCGGAGCCCGCTGCTGCGGCACAGGCGGGGGCGGTGGGCGAGCGGCAGGTTGAAAATTGGCTTCCCCATCTTCATCGCTTTCGTCCGCAGTCGGCGCCACGCCCGCCGCGGCGGCAGCAGCAGCGGCGGCAGCAGCCGCCTCCGCCTCCGCCTCCGCCTTCGCCTGCTTCTTCTCCCTTCGTCGACGCCTTCGCTCTTCTTTTTCCTCGGGCGTCTCGTCCTCTCTGTTTTTCTTCTTCTTCTTGCGCCGCTCACCATCGCCATCGCCGCCTCCATCGGCGTCGCCGGGCTGCTGGGTGGACTTCTTCCGCCGGTGCCGCCTCTCGCCGGCCTCATCGCCAGCCTCGGCCCGTTTTGATGAGCACTTCTTCTTGCGAGCCTCGCCACCGGAGGAAATGTCAATGCCGACCGCGACTTCGGCCATTAGACATGCAAAGGTTGTGGCGGCCTGGCAGTCTATGGGTACTGGACTACACAGAGGATAAAGAATAAAGCTTTTCTATACCCACTAAACTAGGACCTTGCTAAGATCCAAGACAATCGACTTATATTTATCTTACAACAATGCAGAACTTTTTGCACTAGCTATAAAATATTTGGTTTTTGCATTATTTTTATTTCTCATATTAGGAATAGGTCACTATAAATATACGATATATATACATAGATTTTTTATAGTCACTTTGAGCTTAGGAGCAATTGACTTAATCTAGAATAACAGAACACTATAATCAATACAACTGCTATTCATAGTTTAAAAGTTTGAACTTCAAGTGTTTAAACTTCTTAATAGTTTGCAATATGCTCAAAGCTAAATATTTTAAACTATTGACTTCTAATATAGACTTTTTCTTTTTTCTTTTTTATTTGTTGCTTATAACTACGATTGGCTATACAATTTTGTATTTTTTCTTATATTCTGCAACCCATTAAATTTTGTGCTATTTTTGGCTTATGTTGCTTTTTATATTCAATATACATATAATAATAATTTATACTTATAATTACAATTTTATTAATTCATATTTTTATTTGATGCAAACATCCAAATTTCATAAGGCATTGATATATTAATATAAAATTAGCATTATTTCCATGTATTATTAATTTGTGCTACTATTAAAAAGTTATATATATATATATATATATATATGATTTTATAAAAATTTATATTGTATAAGTTGTCTTTTTAATACTATCTTGATAGTCTCAAAATATTAATTTACCTTTTTTATTTTTAACTATAAATGAAAAGCAAATTGATATTGATAGATTTTATTATACTAAATTTCATTTTTTACTGCTAATCATACTTATTTGTCTCAAAATCTAAATTTTTATATAAATGCTATTATAAAACAATTGCAAATCCAATAATAAATTATAGAAAATATCCATTTGTATTACTAACTTTTATTACTTCTAAAAATACTTAAATATAATTTTTATATTGGCTAACCAGGCTGTTTTGTGTTTTTACTAAGCCAATCCTAGGCCTAACTACTGCTACTACTACTGTACTGCTAGTACTACTACCACTAGAGACTAAAGTTAAAAAAATATTATAATGTTTTAACTAGTTAAAAATACAATGAAAATATTTTAATTAAATGTAAAAGAAACAAAACTACTAACATTTTGATCTTAATCTAAAAGGGTCAAAGTTCAAAACAAAAATTCAGTAATTCGACATCCCGCATCCGATCCATCCATCATTTCAATTTTAACTATCAGTCTATCATAAATAAAATAACTAATAAACTGACGAATTTAAAGCGATACTGTGAGTAGGGCCTAATACTTAAAATTATATTGCCAAAAAAAGAACTTGTAATTTCATCTCAGTTTTTTTATCACTGGCCAGTGACAGTGAGATTAAGATAGTTGATTTATATATTATCCTCGACCTCTACTTTGAGACTCGAACTCGGGAAAAAATGCTACGCATTTCCTTGTATTTAAAAAAAGTTGCCCAAGCCACAATTTTTTTGTCATGTTTTACACCTGTCTAACTGCAATTATATTTTTTATGCTCAAAATATTTTCAACAATGTTAATAGTACTAAAAAATACGATTGAAATTCTTAGTGTGTGTTTAAGTGCGTACCTTGAAACGTTTTTGACCAGAGTATTTTCAATTCACAATTTTTTAGAAAATGAAATATATTTTGAAAAAGAAAAATTATCGATTATTTTGATTTTTGACGACTTTGTCTAGTTTGTCTTCGACGGGCCAAAAACTAATCGAACTATTTTTTACACGCAACATTTTGCAGCTGTGTGACACATCATCAAGGGTGTTTTCATCAAAATGATTTAGTTCTATTTTTTACGTGGTAAAAATACTTCACAGCACAGGCCCAGAAATACAAATAACGAAATGTTAGGCCTTGGTTAGGTTTTTACTTAGATTGATATTGTTAATAAGCCTAGTAAAATAGCTTTTGTTAAGTATGTTATTTTATTTTTTCTCATACTGTATTGTCATAAATATTAGCTTAGGCCTACAACAAAGGGCCCTTGCAAAAATGAATGATGTATTAATAATATGTACTATAGCTAGGTGCATAGTATAAGCTATTTATTTAAATGTTTTTTAGTTAGGCCTACTTAGATCATACTAAAATAGGTAGGCCTAATAATAATATTGCAATTTTCCAATTAATTATTTATTTAGATTTTTTATAATCTAAACGACTAAAGCAATCAAATGCTAGTCTAAATAGATCATAGTAAGCATATGCTAGAATGATAATTAATTTTTTTAATTTTGCATTTTTAGTTTTGTGCTAGGGGTGAGCTTCTCTATTAATATCTCACTAAGTAGCCACCAAAGTTGTAACAAGGCTTTAATTTCCCTTTATTAAACTTTTACTGCTAACAATAAATCTTGCTTTAATGTTTCTAACCATTTTTTAGAATTAGAATCTCATATATTTCTAGGTAGGCCTAGCATTCTTGGTAGCATTCTGGTAGCATTCTTAGTAGGCAGTGCTTATTTAGCCGGCACCGGTCGAATAAGTTTGCTACTATTTAGCCGGCACCGGCCAAATAAGTTCGCCATTATTTAGCCGGCAGTCCTGCCCCACTGCCGGTCAAATAAGCTTGTCACTATTTAGCCGGCAGTCCTGCCCTACTGCCGGTCAAATAAGCTCGTCACTATTTAGCCGGCAGTCTTGCCCCACTGCCAGTCAAATAATCGCGTCACTATTTAGCCGGCAGTCCTGGCCCCAATGGCCACGCTGGTCAAAATACATTTATACATTTTATAACTGCACACTGCTTGTCGTGACCTTAAATTAATAATTTAACATACTACAAGCTAAATATTTATCCTACAATTTTGGAGTTTTTTTAATTCAGAGATTAAAGTGAAAGTAAAACATGCATAATTAATTTTTTAATTGTTAATGTGTCTTCTGCTGCTACAAATAATTTCCGGAATATGCAAGACTTCCAGAAACAATTAAACAAACTTGAAGGCAAGTAATAAATTGTACTGAAGCTGCATTGATTTATATTTGCTTTACCTATACTTTGTATTGCCCAAAGTTTAAATATCTCAAATAAATATATATATTGGCGTGGCCATTGGGGGCCAAGATTTCCGGCTAAATAGTGATGCAATTATTTGACCGGCAGTGGGGCAGGACTGCCGGCTAAATAGTAGCAAACTTATTCGGCTGGTGCCGGCTAAATAAGCATTGCCTTCTTAGTATTATATGTTCTTAGTATGTGGCCTGAGCGGTCTTACTGGTATATGTACTTTCTTTCTCTAGTCTGGGCATTACTAAGATTATAGAGTCACAGCAATTATTCTTAGTATTCTCTTTACATGAATCCCTGATTTCTAACTCTCAATACTTCTTAGAATAAAATAAGCTATGATCTAAGAATAAGTATTTAAACAAGGTTTGAGCTTATACTATAAGTTATAAGTTATTAGCTTTCAAACAAATAAACTTACAAGTTATACAAGTGCACAAGTTGTCTCTTCTCTCTCAGCCTGCTCCTATTTATATTGTCCAAATGTGTGTATTTTTAACAAATATTAAATATTGAGAATATATAGAATATATAGAATATTTTGTAGAGTAAAACAAATTAATAGCGCAGATTCAGACTGTTACATTCCTAGAAACTATTAACCACTTCTAAAGCCTTCTCTGCACCCTGAGAGTAGAGAGGCTACATTTAGCCATGAATAACAGTTTAGTGAGAAATTCTAACCACTGTCCTCTGTATAGGCAAACTCTGCAGCAGTTTAATGGTGGATGGCAATTGGCAAACAAGACAATCTAGCATCCTTTGTAAAAGCAAAAGGTTTATGAGAAAGTGATGCAAAGCAATACAAGGCTCATTCCATATAAGATGGACATATTTGGAAAATAGAAAAAAGTCAATATTTTTGCTTGCCATTGCCTAATTAGCCTATTTTTTACCAAATGTTTATATTGTGCAATATATACAATCTAAGAATAAAGGAATGGTAAAATGTTGGATTAGTATGTTATCAATTGGCAAAAAGTCATTTTTGTAAAAAATTGGACATTTTTTGAAGCAAAAGACATCATTAAGATTTTGTACCTTTTAAAAACAAATAGAAAGCTTTTGAAGGTTGAAACAAACTATAGATAAAAGTATAGTACTTGCATCATCAGATAAAAGCATTGGTGACCAAATAATCTATTATATTTTTAATGTATTAGTACCTCAAAGTTACTGAATTGACAGAAAAAAATATGTTACGACCATAATGTTACGACCATAAGGCTGCCTTTTCTTTTGTATCTTTGTTGCCTTTTGAGTTTATATATTCTAATAAAAGAGTATGATTTCTAAAGATGTTCTTAGTCAAATTTTAAAAATGTATTGCAAAATATCAAAAATGAAAAATGTTATAAGACTTTTACCTTTTAGTTTCTATATGTCAAAAATCCTGTCGTTACAACCATAAGTGTCATTTAAGGTTTAATAGCATCTATACTAATGATGATATCTATATGAAACTCTATAAATATATTCTAGACAAAATAATATTTCATTTAAAATATTGGTTTAGTATATTCTATTATTAGATTTCATTTTATAAGTAAAAATAACCTGTCATGTTACGACCATGCTTATATGGAATGAGCCACAATATACAACCCTACTAAATTAGTCACCATGGAAATTCAAAATTTCTCTTAAAGGTACTTTAAAATTTAAATGGCCTCCTAAGAAATGCATATTTCCTTGGTTGTTAGACTAATGCAGACTGCAGTTGAGTTGAAGATACATAAATTCTTTTCAGGGCTTGCAAATTGGCAAGAAAGATAACATTATCAAATCATGAGAATAGCCATGAGAGTACTACATCCCACAAACTGGCTTTCCAAGCAGGAAAAGACAGACTTTTACCTCAAAGGCCAGATAAAGAATCCAACTCATAGAGTAGAGGAGCAAGTAGAGAGTAGAGAGGAGCAAGTAGAGAGGAGAGAGTAGAGGAGCAAGTATAGAGTAGAGGAGCAAGTAGAGAGGAGAGGGTAGAGTAGCAAGTGGGGAAGAGAGAGTAGAGGAGCTAGTAGAGAAGAAAGAGCAGAGAGCTGCAGATGAGAGGAGAGCAGAGAGGAATTAGTAAAGAGGAGAAAAGAGAGATGAAAGAGTAAATGGAAGAGAGGGTAAAGAGAGTAAAGAGAGAGAGAGAGAGAGAGAGAGAGAGAGAGAAGAGAAGAGAGAAGAGAGAAGAGAGAAGAGAGAAGAGAGAGAGAGAGAGTAAATGAAAGAGAGGAAAAGAGATAAGGTTGTACATATGAGAGAGGTGTAAGGAGAGATGAGAAATGAGAGATGAGAGATAAAGGAGAGTGGAGAGAGAAGAGACAAGACAAAAAAGGGAAAGAGTATATAGATAAGGGAAGAAAGCAGAAGAGAAGAAAGGAGAAAGGAAAGTGAGAAGACAGAAGAGGTGAAAGAAAAGAGTACAGATGACAGAATGAGAGAACATATAAGACAGTTAAGATGACGGATAAAAGAAGGGGATGAGCTGAGAGCAGAGACAAAAATGAACAGACAAGAGATAGGAGAGTAGAGAGAACAGAGGAGAGAAAAGAGATTACAAAGACAAGAGGAGAGACAAGGGGAGAGAGAAGTGAGTGAGGCGAGAGGAGAGAAAAGAGGAGAATGGAGGGGAGAGAGTAGAGAGGAGAAGAAAGATGGGAGAGGAGAGATAAGAGAGAGGGTGAAGCAGAGAGAAAGGGGGGGAAGCAGAGAGAGAGGGGGAAGCAGAGAGAGAGGGGGAAGCAGAGAGAGAGGGGGAAGCAGAGAGAGAGGGGGGGAAGCAGGGAGAAATGAAAAGAGATAAAAGAGAAGAGAAAGGAGAGATCAGAGAGCAAATAAAGACAAAAGAAGAGAGGTGAAGGAAAAGATGAGAGAAGAGTAGGAGGAGAGGAAAGAGAAAAGAAGAGAAAAGAGATGAGATAAGAGAGATGAAAAAGAAGAGAAATGAGGGAAGATACAAGAGAAAGGAGAGAGAGGAGAGAGAGAAGAGAGGAGAGGAGAGAGAGCAGAGAGGAGAGACAAGGGACAAGAGAGAAGAGGAAATAGAAGAGAAGATAGAAGTTTCAAAGGATCCAAGGGACATAGGGAGATCGAGTCAGAGGCAGAGGCCAGAGTTTGCGAATACATGTTTTAGAGTCAGACAGACAATTGCCTATTTAAAGTAAAAAGCACCCCAGCCAACAATATCAATGTTTGCCTCAAATCCTAATTTTACACAAATGTACTCCATTTTGTTTACCTCTATCCTACTATTAAAAAGTTTTTGTTTGAGTATGGCCTCAGATCTTAGAGCACATGCACAAATATTTCTGGGAATCGGAATTCCTTGGGTTCAAAATCCACGGGTTTCAATAGCTTGTAGTATATAATTAAGCAGCTCCAAAAACAGTACAAATAGCAGTTTATAAAGGATATTTTTTAATTTTATAGACATTTCATAGTTTGTTTATACAAACTTCAAAAACAATTTTATATAAAGCCATCCATGTCCATCACTAGAATTTTTGTCCCTATGGAATTGATTTCCTGCTGCTGTGATAGAGATGATATTCTTCCTAATCTCATTAGAAGTTTATTTCTGATTGTTAATACTTTCTAAGAGCACTGGTCAAGCATTGATAGACTTTTTAACTAATGTATATTTAGCCTCTAAAATAATCCATACAATTAAATTTAATTATCTAATTAAGAAAGCATGCTATTAAATGGCAGGTTCCATATAGAACAACTAGTAAAGTGTTGTCTTGTCTATTGTTGCTATGAAATTGATGCTAGATATATGGTGCCTGTAACCCATAGTGTCAGGTTAGCAAGATATTATGGTATTGCAATCAAAATATGCGCAATGCAGCTAATGATAGGCAGTTGCAGCCAGGTTTGGCACCCTTTGCTCAAAAGAAGCACCTAGAAATGGTTACATTTGTGTTGTTTTTTAAATGTTATAACAAACAATGGGGCTAAGAGAGAGTCACATAATTGGCACAACAAATAAATAGCTTTTATATCTCCAAAAAAGTGTCTAATATACCTTTATATTTATATGGAAAGAAACTGCTTTTACAATCCCAAAATATAATAGATATAAAGTTTTTAGACTTTGAAGTTTCTAAGATATTTAGTTTTGTATGTGAAAGTAGTCAGCACCTTAGCTTATTTAGTAAATTGACTTTTAACAAAAAGACTATAAAGAATTTATCCCTCTCCTTCCCAAAGAAATTCTATTCACTTGGTGTTTAAACTTTGAGTCTTGACAAAGCCCTAGACAAGCTTACTTGACATAATTAGATCAAGTTTATAGATGCTTTTGCTTAGCAGCTGTTTATATCAGATTTAAGGCATCTTGCACAAACTATGCCACATCCAACCCACGTGTGCCTAATAAGGCTAACAGAAGACCCACATCATGCTTAGCATCCAGACAGTAGTCAACAAGGCATGGGTATATTCACCACCTGATCTGGATAACAAAAGAGCAATGTAGGGAAGCTGCTAGCTCCTTGATCTTGGCCTCAATGTCTTATTAAAAATGAAGGTTTATTTTTTTCTAGAAAGTTATTGAGAAGAGAAGACTTTTTCTTTAAAAGTTTTCTTTGAAATGGTACTTGCTTCATTAATTGCTTGTGACTCAACAATGTTATTATTGTCAAGATCAACATCTCAGTGCTTGTCTCTTGCTGGTCTGATTCTGAATGGCATTGCTAATACCATGGCATTATCAGTGTATTAGAGTTAGAGTACAAAATATGAGATATGAAGTTTACTAGTGTTTTTCCTTTTTTCTAACTTACTACCTTATTTGTGAACTAACTTATTAACTACCTTACTAATAGTATACTACATTGCCTTAGACTGAGGGTAAAAAATAGTAGTACCCTATGGAAACATAAGCTATATATGCAAAAGCTATATATGCATCCTTATACCTATAACACTGTATTGCAAAGCAAAGTAAAAATGCATAGGTCTCCTTTCCTACTAGGTTATAAACCTAGGGTAATAACTAATAATAAAATGAAGTAGTAAATTGCAACCTCATTGATAGTGGCAACAAATTGGTCTCCAGGGTTGGTCATAACATATATATAGCATGAGATTAGCTAGCTTGGACAATAAAACCAACTTCAGGCTAGTAATCTTTCTGGCAACCTCTAGCTTAAGCTAGCTAGTCTAGCTATTGCCTATTAGCATGACCTTTGATAGGTAAAATGTTATGTTCCTATATAAATACAGATTTGTTAAACTCAAATACAAGCAGCTACCTTATAGATTTTCATAAAGTAATCCTACCACTACCATCAATCTTGATGCAATATAGACCTGCAGCAAAGCTAGGTCCAGGTCCCGCAGATGGTCAAAGCTGCTAGCCAATTATAAGCTCCTTGCTAGATTCTGCCATTGTGTTTTTATCCCAAACCTGGTAAATGACATTGCCAAAGGCCAACATGATAATCACATTTGTGGCATTGAGAGTGGCATAGGTAACAACATCTTTGGGCAATCCCCACTGCATATGGTCAACAAGGCTATGGCAGAAAGCCTTTGCAATTTCCCTAAATATTCTCTTTAAAGTTCTATATGGAAAAATTATAATAAAAACTTTCATATAACAGTGATGATAAATATTTCTTTTTGTAAAAATAGCATTTTTTTCTCTAAGATTATAATTTAACCCAACAAGGTAATCAATCTAATGAGCCTTTATCTCTTGGTCACATTTTCCAGTTCACGCATTCCTTTTGTACACTCAAGAAGTTGGCCATAGCCAACCATTGTGTTGCCACTTTCCATTGTATCAGTCAAAACTTTTTAGGAAAAAAGTGCCTTTTGAATTTTAAGTATTTCTTTTATTTACTAAAACATTACTAATTTGCATATGTTATTATGTTTAGCTCATAATAGATTTTTCTGCTAGTGTTTGCCATGACTCATAACTTTAATTTTGACACCCTGAAGTTGGATCCCAGACTGCTCATTCATTATTAATTGCGCTGAATATAGGGGTGTGCTTGGAATACTGTGACCATGGTTCTAGCAAAAAAAGCTAGCTCAGGAACTTGATTTTTTCTTTCATTTTTTACTTTTTTCATCACTAATGGCAGCTCTGAAACGCCTTTAAAAATGATCCACTTCATGCTTCATTGAGTCGGCGCCGCCATGTTCTACGCGCATTTCGTGCTGACCAAGAAGGGCCCGCTGGCCAAAATCTGGCTGGCCGCCCACTGGGACAAGAAGCTCACCAAGGCTCACGTGTTTGAGACTAACATCTCGTCTAGCGTTGAGGCCATCCTCGAGCCCAAGGTGAAAATGGCTCTGCGCACATCCGGCCATCTGCTGCTTGGCGTTGTGAAAATCTACAATCGCAAGGCCAAGTACCTCCTGGCCGACTGTAACGAGGCCTACGTGAAGATCAAGATGGCCTTCCGGCCGGGCGCCGTCGACCTGCCAGAAAAGAGTCGAGAGGCTGCCGCCGCCGCCATCACCCTGCCAGACAATCTGCAGGACTTCGAGTCCGAGGATCTGACCCACATTGCCGACCAGCTCAGCGTGCCGGTGGTGCATACCAGCCGGCCCGAGGACATCACCATGAAGGAGCTGGACGCCGGCGAGGCCGAGATCAATCTGGGCCGGCCTGACGACGATTTCGGCGAGGCCGCCCTGGAAACTATGCGAGACGCCGGCGCAGAGAGCCTGTACTCTCAGGTACTTTATTTGAAGCTTTGGTGGGGCAAACGGTTTTGGCACTCAATTTGACAGTTCTGCCTCTTTATTCCCGATTGGCTTTTTCATTGCTCCTATCTTCTCCTAAGCATGAACCGCCGCCCTCTGACCCCATTAGGAACCGCCCCTGAACCCATTAGGAACCGCCTGAACCCATTAGGAACCGCCATTTGACCCCATTAGGAACCGCCCCCTGACCCCATTAGGAACCGCCATTTGACCCCATTAGGAACCGCCCCCTGACCCCATTATAAACCGCCCCTGAACCCATTAGGAACCGCCCCTGACCCCATTAGGAACCGCCCCTGACCCCATTAGGAACCGCCCTCTGACCCTATTAGAAACCGCCATTTGACCCCATTAGGAACCGCCATTTGACCCCATTAGGAACCGCCCCCTAACCCCATTAGGAACCGCCCTCTGACCCCTGGAAAGAAGACGTGGCCTCTGCTATAAGCCCCAGCAATCAGTATCCAGGAGCTCCCCAAATTCCCCATCCGTAGTCCTGACTGATCCATTGCTCTATTCGCTAATCCGCACCGCCTTTGACAACTGGCAGGGCGCCAACAGCACCGGCCAGGCTGACGACATCGGCAGCATCGGCCGCGGCCGGCACTCCAACCAGCAGCACCAGGACAGCACCCTGGTGGACATGGAGAACGCCGCCGACGAAATCGGCCTGCTGGCCGGCCCCGCCGGCGACGACGACGACGACGAGGACGGCTTCGGTGGCGACTTCGAGCCAACCGACCTATTCGACGATCTGACCACTAAGCGGCACTTCGAGAACGTGCTGTCCGAAATCGACCTGCAGCCTCAGCCTCAGCCAACGGCTCCTAGCAGCGTCCTTGGCGAGCAGGAGTCCCGGTACGCCCTGCCGCCGCTGCCGGACATTTCATCTGCGTCGGCTGTCGGCAGCCATCAGCACCAGCAGCACCAGCAGGCCGGTCAGCATCACCAGCAAGGAGCCAGCGGCCCATCCGAGCCCAGCGTGCGCAGCCACGTGACCGCTCGTCGGGCACGCCGGCGTCGCCTCATTATTGACGACCAGAAATCGATCCCGTCCGAGCTGATGAAGGCTCACATGCAGGACACGTCCGAGATCGTCACTGTGCTGGACTTGGCCCCGCCAACTAAGAAGCTCATGCAGTGGAAGGAGACCGGCAGCGTTGACCGGCTTCTGTCGCACACGGCCCGCCTCCACCTCAGCGACCGCCTGCTGCGCCTCTTTGCTCAGAACGCGCGCACCCGCCCGGCCGCCAGCGGTGCCGACGCTGCGGCTGCTGCTGCCGCCGCCGCCGCCGAAGACGAGGACGCTGACATGCGCGACCTTCAAGAGCTCATCACTAGCGAGACGCCGCATCATCACCATCATCAGCATCACGAGAGCGTCGCCATGACACCGATCCGTGAGGAGCTTAGCCACGGCCTCATCAGCACCAACACGGACCCGCTTATCGCCTCCTCCGCTCCGGCTGACCAGCCGCTCATCCCGGCCTCCGTGCCGCTGCACGGCAGCGTCCACACGCCGTTCCCCTTCCACCACGGCGACACTGACATTGTTGACCAAGTTGGCGGCCCGCCTAGCGTCTTCAACCCCACCGGCCTGTCTGCCGAAGAGGATCTCGACCGCCAGATCACTTGCGAGGATGTTGAAGAGGCCACTGAGGAGGCGCGCACCGAACGACGCGGCGCAGCCATGCTGAAGGTTCTACAACTGCGCCTGGAAGGCCGGTCAGCCGCTGAGCCGTGCACCGTGTCTGAGCTCACTATCGGCAACGGGCGAAAAGCGGCAGCCGCCAAATTCTACACTCTGCTAACTCTGTGCAAGGTGCGCGGCGTTGAGATGCAGCAGAATGACGGCCCCTATTCGAATATCTACGTGCAAAAGGGTGCGCGCTTCGCGTCTCTGCTCAGTTCCGCGTGAATCACCGGTTGCTAGGATTCAGTGGCTCGAAATTATCTACACTATTATGGTCTATGAGCATACTAAACTGCACTATTGCTTTTAAATAGTTGAATTAACTTCTATAACCACAATGCATTCGTACGTACCTACCCACTGAGGAGTCCTATATCTTTGTGGCTCTGATCCTAAATTGTTACCCACCCCACCTCCGCAGCATCGGGCTCGGGCCCTAAATGACACCCACCCCACCTCCGCAGCATCGGGCTCGGGCCCCTAATGACACCCACCCCACCTCCGCAGCATCGGGCTCGGGTCCCTAATGACACCCACCCCACCTCCGCAGCATCGGGCTCGGGCCCTAAATGACACCCACCCCACCTCCGCAGCATCGGGCTCGGGCTTCTAATGACACCCACCCCACCTCCGCAGCATCGGGCTCGGGCCCTAAATGACACCTACCCCACCTCCGCAGCATCGGGCTCGGGCCCTAAATGACACCCACCCCGCCTCCGCGGCATCGGGCTCGGGCCCTAAATGACACCCACCCCGCCTCCGCAGCATCGGGCTCGGGCCCTAAATGACACCCACCCCGCCTCTGCAGCATCGGGCTCGGGCCCCTAATGACACCCACCCCACCTCCGCAAAATCAGCTTCGGCAATAACTAATCACAATATACTAAATTATGTCCTATTATCGATGTGACTTGTGTGGCATATTCCGGCGTGTTGCGGCAAACTTATAGCATTTGTCTAGCGTACATTTTCTCTTGCACATAATTTTGTTCTGTACTTCTTGTTAGCCTCTACAGTACCTATCATTATGATGATTGCTATACTATCGATTTTCGGAATCAGTCTGACACTGTCTTTTTTAACTCGTAATTGATCATTTTTGGCGCAGCCTTTAGCGCCCTTTTTTCGCCTGGAGGCAGCCTGTGTAAATTATAGCTAAATTTCGCGTGCACCCGCACTCATCATTGATGTATTTTTATACACATTTATTATAGCTCGTACTGTCAATGTCGATTCTATATTTACAATGCATGCACCGCTTCCCCCCCTTGTGTACAGAGCTGCAGGTTTTTAATTGCCTAACTTTATTCAAATCGGAATTGTTAATTTTGCGGCTTTTTAATCAATTGAATTGCTTCACTTTTATTTATAATTTTCTTTTTTTGTTTTTGCGCATGTGATTGAACTTTCCGCTTTGGGATTCAGATTTTTCGCATGCCGCACGATCGCTTCTATTTATCCCTTGGATGTTGTAAATTTGTTTATTTCATTGTATATTGTAGCTTCGTTTTAATCTCTTTGCTGCACGTTGCGAAAGCTTTTATTAACTTTACGCACTCCCCCTCCTGTACATATAGTGCATCGTTTTATCTGTCGTATGCTCGCTTCGCTGTTTATTATTATAATGCCAATGGGGGCACATTATTATACAAAATATATATTTTTCTTTAATTCACTGCTTGTTCTTCGTGACACTTTTTAACCGAGCCATTATCTTACATAATTCCGTATCGTAAGCTTATCATTTAAATAAACGTCTTTTAGCTGATAGTTATTTGAAAACTTTCAGGCCTTCGATTTTTTGGGATATTTGACTAAAATTGATAGAATTAAACCGGTCTACGACATTAGCCCGCGGGAAGTTTGTCCGCAGACATTTGACTGTCAAATTACATTATAACTCGTATAACTGGTTTACCACTCTATGATAAAATCGAAAACGAATTTTAATGGTCCATTCTTGTTTAGATCAAAGTTTGTTGGTCTGCTAAAAATGAATTATAGCAGTAGCAAGTTAAACACTCTTAACTGATCCATTCCAGGCAATTAAACAGTCAATTTAGTCAATCAACGGAACTTCTCGTTAGTAAAAGCATTTGCTTTTAACAATGACACAGAAGCTTAGTGTAACAAGTGTTAGACAAAATATGTGAGCAAGGATCCTTCTATGCTCTCAAAAATTTCTGTCGGCTAATACACTTTTTACGCTGCTACTATCGCTGGTACTATCAGTTGAAAAACTGCAGCTGATTGGCTACGAACGCACTATGTGCTTTAAGGATTGTTTTACACTTTCATTGACTTATTATCTAGTACCAAGTCCTTAAATACTAGTAATTCTGTCTTGGACTAATGCTTTTACTTTAATTAGACAGCCGAATATCTGAGGGCGTCCCAAGATTTGTAGCGTCCCAAATCCAACAATAAACCAAAGATGCTAAAGGCGTCAAAAGATAAAAAGCTGACTACCATTGCTGAACAATGGGATTAGGATCTCGAACTTACAGTCTGACGCTTCTAACTTTGACCCAACCAAACCGTATGTTATATGCAAACCAACCAACCATTTTGTAACGATGATTAGTTGGATTTAAAACTGAAACTAATCATAATACTTTATATACTGGCAAAGATGCCCTACTTGACTTTGGAGGTTCCTGGACACTTCGCCATCTTACCACTTCGTCATCCACTCTTATTATTGGACACTTCGTCATCTTACCACTTCGTCATCCACTTACTAATGTGGACACTTCGTCATCTACTCCCTGGACACTTCGTCATCCACATTTTGTATGAAAAACTTTGCTATATGTAACATGTATACTCGTACATGCAACTACATAACTATATAAAGATAGCCGAACCGAGGGATGTGACCCAGGCGAGAGCAGCTAAGCAGGAAGCTGCGGATGGAGAGTTCGCCAGCTCGATATTTAGCCCAGTTGCGCTCTGCAGACTCCTGCAGACTGCAGACTGCAGGCCCATGTGTTGTACACGGCGAAAAATTGCTTGGGAGTAGTGGAATAGGCAGCCCTGCAATTTAGCACGAGGAAAAACGGAGCGCAGTGACTTCCAGACAGCAGCTTCAAAATCAAGCACGCATGACTCAGGACCTGCCTGGCCTCCAATTACATTCTTAAGTAAATTAAAGATAGAATTGTAATCATGCACAGACTTCCCTGACAGCAAGGAGAGCAAGGTGGAGCAAGGAGAAATCCATGGCCACATACTTTGTTGCCTCCCCTGGGTTGTAGAAGTGATAATGCCAATTTTAGGCTTTAGCAAGGAAGCAAAAATAATTATTAGAGCTTGGCAAGTTTGAACATTAGAACAAAATTACAATGAGCACTAGTATCTACGTATGTACTCGTACATTAAAGCGTGCATATGCAAACTGCGTATACATTGTGTACATTGGATGCCAATTATAGCGACAACAGACAAAATTGACTAATATAATTGAGTAACAATTTATAGCAATAACAATCGAATAACAATTTACAGCGTTGCTAAATCTTGGGATGACGAAGTGTCCTCAAAATTTGGTCACTTTGTCATCTAGATTTACTAACATTTTTTTGATATGACGAAGCATCCAAAAACCATGGTCACTTCGTCATCGAGATGACGAAGTGGTAAGATGACGAAGTGTCCAGGAACCACTTTGGATGTCAGGTCTGGAGCTGCAATGAGTTGAAAAGATAAATAATTGTTATAAACGTTACAAAATCTTGGCCCAAAAGACACAATTTCAATCTTTCTTCTTTCTAGGAAAGCAAGTGAATCGTTCGTTCGGCATTTTCAGAGCAGAGTCACTCACTCTAACTTGTCTAAGGACTTGTCGTAAACGAATTATCTTATTGTGAAAGTACATATGGTTTATCCTTTAGTTTATAATGCAGTTTATAGATTTGGTGCGTCCTCGGACGTGCTATTGCCTGCAGAATCTCGGTTCGGACGTTCTGGATCACCGGAGTGAAAGAATAGATACTTGCGAAGTTGCGATACACATCGTCATATGTACATACGCGTAGGAACGTGGGGGCCAGTGGTACCATCCCCCCACTTTTTTAATTTTAATTTTAATTTTTGGTTTTTGCTGCTTTGCATGAATGCATTTTGCTGCAGGGCGACAAAACATAGCGCCTGCAGCGCCAAAATGAGTGCCTGCGGCGCTAAATGAGTGCTTGTGGTGCTGAAATGAGTGCCTGCAGTGCTAAAATGAGAACCTGTGGCGCTTAAATGAGTGCCTGCGGCACTAAAATCAGTGCCTATGGCTATGCCACTTCATAAAATAACATTCTGACAATATGCATTCTGAAAATAATTGGTACATGATAATGTGCATTTTCCATGTAAAAAAATCTAACTTAATGGGGGCATGCACCCTGTGAAACCCCCCCCCCTAAAAGACCTGCCCCTCCCCCCCCCTACTTTTTGAAATGTACTACACCTAGGCCTATGTATATGTAAAATTGTGGTTATCTTTTATTTTTTCATGTGTAATTATTTTCTTTGAAAATTTGTAGTTTCTATTCAGTTCAACAATTAATACTATAACAGATTCAATAGAAAGATTGATGTTTTAAACTATATATATATATATTTTCAAATATATATATATTTGAAATATATATATTTTTTTTTCAAATATATTTTCAATTGTCAACTAGGACCTTGTAAAACTGGTAAACACCAAATGGGTAGTCCTATAAATAAAAAAGCAACAATACAATGGTTGTAGATATAGATAAGAGGCTAGCCATGGTTCAGTGGTACACTAAGCTAAAATGATTAGTTGCATGATAGCTTAAGTTATGACTATGAGTCTACTGCATCTGCCTCACACTGACTGACCACTGACAAAGTCTATCCACCCAACTATTAGTCAGACTTTGTGCCAGAGACAAATCTTTCAAGCTACATCAATCCCCTTTGAATTGAAAATTTATAAGAATATAATTAAACATTCAAAAGTTAAAGATTGCCAATATTGTTAGAGTATATAAAGTACAACAGTGCATGCTAATTGACCTACATTAACCATTATTATAGATATCTAAAATGACTGTTAAAAAATAATCAAATTTAAGACCTCTTAGGAAATACCTTTTTTACTTTCAATGAATTTTATTGTCTGTATCATATATAAGAGTGATGCTATCTTGTTTTTCAGAAATGTATATATTGATAGCTTTTTAATAGTACTTGCACTAAGCTAAAGCCACATATTGGCTGAAGCTTAGTTATACAATTGCTATAGCAAAAGCTATCCACATGTGTATTGTTCCTTTTTGCCTATGGTTGGCTAGTTGGGATAATTTAATCTATGTTATATCATGTTATATCATCTTATAATAAAGAAAAAATATACATAAGGCTATAATTTTAGCCTTGCAATTATGGAATAGAGTAGAAACACTTTGTTTACCATTAACTAAATAAGTTTGCTATTTAATATTTAAGAGCTACAAATCAAAATATATTTATTAAAATATAATTATAATAGGCCTAATCTTGTATATTCCAAAATAGTCTAACCTAATGATATATTGATTAAAATAAATTTTGTTTTACTATATATATAATATTTTTATTGATTATATTAAATAATAATTTATATATGCCATAGGCCTAACATAATCTATATAAAATTATATCCAATTTAATTATTATGTATAATAAGCCAACATATAATATATAAATAATTATTTTCTTTGCAAAGTTTGTAATATATAATAAGACTTGTTTAGCAATGCCTTACAGTCTATAAAAACCTTTAAACACTTGTTCTTTAAAATTTAAATCTTTATATAATTTAAACTTATCCATTATTATATAGGCTAATACTGCTAATTAACCAGACTATTTCCTTTATATTAATGCATATAAATAGTATAGCCTAGTAGTAAATTTCTAACACAATTTTGAAGTTTGCACTTTTTGATGCAAAAAAAAGGTATATCCTCATATTGGTATCAAAAAGCATCCTGGGTACTTGTATATCTTGATGAATGGTATTTATAAGCTAATCAGCTAATAATTGAATCAATTGTTGAATCAATATTTATTGCAATTCTACTGCTTTTCAATAGAATATTGAATGCATGCATTTGTACTATGGACAAAAATCCTAGACAAAAGTCATAAACAAAAGCCATAGACCCCTCTGCAAACTTCAAAATCATGTTAGTAATTTCTCCTATTGGAATAAATGTTGAAAAATTGTGGACGCGCACTTTAGAAAAGAGTCAAATTATTTTACTGCACTTTAAGATTATTAGAAATCATTTTCTGTCAAAATCAAAATTTGCTAACTTTCTGAAATTGTAATTAAAATTTTCTGAAATCAAAATTCAGAAAAACAAAGTTAACTATGACAAAAACTCACTTTTTTACTCTTGATTTACTGCTTATGCAAAACAAAATACATGTATATGTAGCACAAATTAGTTTATTTTTAGCCACTCTTTTACACACTTCCAAAATTTCAATTTCCAAATTTTTTCTAAATCAAAATTCACTCTTAAAAATTCCAAATTTTGGAAAATCACAATCAAAATTTTGAAAAATCACAATCAAAATTTTGGAACATCTCTAAGCATTATACGAGGTATTACAAGTGTATAGGCCCTTTCAACAAAGGTATTAGACCTTTTCCATACATTTTTATTTGGTAGAGCAGCAGCCAGCAGGAAAGGGCAGCACTGCTGCGCGCCTGTGTGTGCACTGCAATTTAGAAAAATTTTGAAAGTGCGCCAGATGCCATCCGCAGTTTTACAACTTTTTCCTATAGGGGTAATTTCTTTGATACAGTTTTGCAATGCTAATTTTTGCCAGGCACATGGTGAACACAGTCCAGAAACTTTTGCAATACCCTTCATACTAGTAAAATCATTATAGTAAAGCATTGTAATTTTAATAAATAACAAAAAATTAATTAACAAATTTTATAATAAATTTTACTGTATACAAATTACATTTGAAATCAGAGTTTAGATTAAAAAAACTGAAGCAATTGTTCACACTTCATTTAGACTTTTTCACAGTGATTTCCTGCATACATATATTGTAATGCTGAAGTCTAGGCCCCCAAAACTGATACATATAATGTATATCTTCTCTGTTTACATTCTCCAAACCTGTTACATAGGTATGGCGTCACTTTAGACTCAGTTCTGGATTCGTTGGCTAAGTACTATATAAGCAGTGGATTATCAATGAACTGCATGGCATGGTTATATATTAGTCTGCCTAAATACGAGTAGATTCTAGCATGCGTATGCCAGCTGTGCTAAACCTGTTTGGTCGCTCGCCTCCCGCAGCGGTATCAGCTGTGACAGCAAAGTCTGCTAGTCCGATGAAGCAGGGAATTCACAGTCGGCTGCTGCCGCCGGAATCCGGCGCTTCAGCATTTGAAGCTCTCTACCGTCTGCGCCGACGTCTATGCGGCGGTCAAACCTCCGTTGTGGCGGCCTCATCCACTGCGGACGACTGGCGCCTTCGAGTTGTTGAATACGCGCTGCCAGACTGCTGCGACAGCCGCGGCTCCGACTGGCAGCCTGAGGATGGTGACACCCTCTGCACTGCCTTCACCGACATCAACTCTCGGTTCACCTTCTTGTTTGCTGTGTTCACCCGACTGCATGTAGGGGAGGACTACATCGTCGAGTGCTTGGCGTTGGTCACTAGACGGCCAGGGTTCGACATCTTTCCGGCCTTGCTGCGACAGCTCAGCGGCCAGTGGCCGGTCGACCCGGTGCTGGCCATTTCTCAGCAGCTGGCCACCTCGGTCACCATGGGACAGCCGACCGGACACCGGGACAGCCAGTTGCCGGACACTGGCCAGTGGGGTCCGGCGCGTGAACTGTCCGACCGGCTTGGCCGCTGTTCAGACACCTTGTTGTACCTGCTGACCGCTATGCTTACTGAGCGAAAACTGCTTCTGGTTGCCAGGTAAATATGCTAGTTTTATTATCCTCCCACAGGGATCTTAGTCCTCGAGCTTCCTACTGAGCTAGATGGTGCAGCTGCATACTCGTATCGTACTCTTGTCTCGTATCGTTTCCATAAATTATTTCCATCGCGTTTTTTAAAGACGCTTGGATCGCTTGACTCTGTGCGCCTTCGGCTGCGTTTCTATGCTGTACCCGTTCAGCTGGGAGCACGTGTTCGCGCCCAGCCTCTCCGCTGCCAACATTGACCACATCGGCTGCCTTGTGCCCTGCGTTTTCGGCTTAGTTGAGGCTCTCTACGTTACTAACCGGGCCAAAGTTGACGCCAATTTTGCCGACCGAGATTTTGCTCTGGTCAATCTGGATAGCGGAGATCTGTTTGTGGCTGATGGCGCTGAGGCCTCTGCTGAGCAGCTCGGGCTACCCAAGAGTGAGTCCTTTAGCTTTTCCTGTCTGAAACGGTCATTCTTTGTGACCGCATCTCGCCACCCTCCCAGATCCTCAGTTGCTGAACCACTTCCATCCTTCCCCCCCCCCCCAATCCTTAATTGCTGCGCCTCCGCCGCCATCCCCGATTCTAAGACTAGCCTCCCAGATTCCACGTAAGCCTCTTTCTTAACAGCCAGTATCTACACACATTCATTTCCTAAGGACTCGTGCGCGCCGCCAAGCGTTCTCTAAGCCGCTCTCGGTCCTCCAGCGCCCCAGGCGACGCCTTTTCCCAGGCCCTGCTCCGAGTCACCGTGGAACTGCTGGCGCCGATTCGACAGCAGCCGGCCGGCTCGGATTTCAACCTGGACGCCTTCCTAGCCGCCAGTCCTGAGTCGCACCGGGCGTTCCTGCGCCGCCTGTCCGGCTCGCAGCTGTTCCGCGAGTTCGTCGACCGCTACCTAGCCGCCGGCACATCCGAGTCTCATTACGAAGCGTTCAATCGGGCCGCCGATCGGCTGCTGGCGAGCCGCCAGCGCAAGCGAGCCATCGTCAACCTGCCGCGCAACATTGGTCGCAGGGTGCGCTCTAACCTGCTCTCCAGACGGTTGGCTTCGGCCCATTCGGCTGCTCAGCAGCTTCCACAGAAACCGGAGCTAATCGGAGAGAAATTAGAAAGCGATGATGATGCTGAAGAAGACGAAGCTGAAGAAGGCTTTGACGAAGCCGATGGAGTAGTTAAGTCTCTGAACGATAGTTTGGCTCCAACCGTCATGCTGAACAGCGGAGTCGGCGATGACGTTGGCGAGGGCAGCGGTGAAGGTGTACTGATAAACATCGACGACTCGGACAGCGGCAGCAACAATAATGATGCCGCTTCGCTGCACTCGGCTGCCTCGTCTTTGCACAGCATTGGCGGCCCCGCCCACGTCCATTTCGTGTCGCCTCCATCGACTTTGCCTTTGCGGCCCCAGCAGGCGCAGACTGACAGCATCGAGGATTGGTCAGCTCTAATCGGCGACTCGAGACCAGCACCGGCACCAGAGAGCAGTTCCGAGACGGACCTGTTGCAGTTTAGCTCGCCTCTCAAAGCTCAGATTTTGAGTCGCTACGGGACCGGAGCTTCACGGCCGGCCTCGTTTCCGATTGGCTCTGCGGCTACGGGTATGGGAAATAACTGGGTCAGCTTCGCCTGAAATATGCAAAATACAGTATCAATATGAATACAAGGTGTGGAAATGGGAATTCTTTATCTTCTCGCCGGTTAATCTCCCATATCAATCTTTTGATTATCTGACTGATCATCTCGCAGCTTAATCTATTGATTGTTTCGTGGATCAAATCATGTTTTGGTAGCAACATTTTTGTGTTCATATTGGGTTTGTCAAGCTATTGAAATTTGTGTCTGTAAATATAAATATTATCTATCTCGTGTCTTTGCTAAAAATGTGAGTTCATATATTTTCAGACGAATAGCTGTGCTTTATCTGATACTTGTAGAGCCTTGCGCTATTGATTTTTATAGACTACGGACTGACCGATCAGTCCCAGCTAGCCATGGATCGATTCGGCGCTTTGCTTGTTTATTTACTATTTATTTTTTATTCGCTTTTTTCTGACCCAATCCATTCCATAATAGCACAGTTTGGATGCAGCCAGTTCACATATTTCTTTGATGAAGCGCGCCTCAGTTGCGGATTTTTATGGTATTTATTCATTCAAACTCAGAATTTTTCTACTTCTAATTAATGAATTACTAGCCGACGGCGACTTATCGAATTTTTTATTAACTGTAGCTCATTGCAGTCACGTGCATAGTTGAGAGTAGCCTTGGATTTTAATGCATGTTGATTCAATTATCTTGTAACAAAAAGCTACAGTGCCTTTCTATACTAATTTTTGCTACGCTTAAGCACTCTGCAGTCATCGGCGCAACTTCCTACTGTTATTCTATCGACTACCTTATATTCCATTCGAATTCGGGTAAGATTGTAAGCAACTTATCAATCAATGTTCGAACCGAGCTTTTTAGCTTTACTTAGCTACTGATGAATAAAAGAAACGCAAACAAGGAAATGAACTTTGACGGCTTGCTACATCTAAAGTAGGTTTTTAGTTCTACTTATACAAGTATAGGAAACCTGTGTCAAGATTTTTTATATAATTTCTTGTCTTGTTGACTAACTAATTTAATTTCTAAAGTTGTAGCTCGTAAACGTTTGTTATCTACTGCAGTACTGCTTTATACTCGTACGAGCTATTTTTTTACATCGGTATATAGTGTTTTGCCTGTCCTACACTTATTATACGTAAGGTCTAAAGTAAGAAGTATATTCGGACTTCGGATCAAGTGATTCGAAATTTTAGCCACTAGGAAAAGACGTTATCTTATCTTTTGTCTGTATGTGAAGGAAACTTGGGCAATCCCAAATCAGTTTGCATTTCAATCCGATCCGTTTTGATGACTCATCAGTCTTAACTAAATTCTTAGCGGGAGGAATTTACTGGGGGTGGTACGGATGGGGTTAGGTTGGGTTGGCGCTTTTATTCAGTTAAATCGATAAAACGGTTTTAGACTTTGGTGGTATGGTATTGGCGTTTTTGTGCCCTGCCTAAGCTTTAGCGGTACTTGTTCTAACTTTAGTTGTTTTTTTAGTCTGTTTACTATAAGTTATAGTTAGGATTTAGCTGTTTAGCATATAATATAAAATAAAAGTAAACCTTTCACCTCGTCGATGACAGTGCTTATGTGTTTGCTTGCTAGTGCTTAGTGCGCTTTAAATTGTGATGCTTGGTTTTTTTATATTAAGCATGAACTTTGCTTAAAAAATATAGGTATTAATTAACAGTAACTCCGTGCTGCTTATCTTTTTTGTAATCTTTTTCAGGTGCTGCGATTTAATTTAACTTTGTGGTTCTCTACTTCTCAATTTATTGTCCATTCATGCTTTGATATTTTGTAGTGTGAATTGGAATGAGTATACTTTTATTGCCATACCTCATCTCTTCCTGTCAACCAAATATTAACACTGTCAACACTACAATACTCAACGCTACGTCGTCTGTTATAGAATTTAAATGAATTTCGCAAATTTAGTATAAACGCCACATTTTATGGGGGCGCTTCATAAGACCTAAATTTCACAACGCCTAAATTTCACAACGCCTAAAAATCTGCATGCTCTTTCATATCGCCTAAATTTCACAACACCTAAAACTGAATGTGAAGGAGAGAAGCAAATATTTTAGGCGTTGTGAAATTTAGGCGATATGAAGTTTAGGCGATGTGAAGGATGCTGCATTTTCGGTTTTAGGCGTTGTGAAATTTAGGCGTTGTGAAGGAGGCTGCATATATTTTAGGCGTTGTGAAATTTAGGCGATATGAAATTTAGGCGATGTGAAAGAGGCTGCACTTTTGATTTTAGGCGTTGTGAAATTTAGGCGATATGAAATTTAGGCGATGTGAAAGAGCGTACAAATATTTTAGGCGTTGTGAAATTTAGGCGATATGAAATTTAGGCGTTGTGAAGTGTGGTGGTTTTAGGCGTTGTGAAATTTAGGCGATATGAAGTTTAGGCGATGTGAAGGATGCTGCATTTTCGGTTTTAGGCGTTGTGAAATTTAGGCGATATGAAATTTAGGCGTTGTGAAGGAGGCTGCATATATTTTAGGCGTTGTGAAGTTTAGGCGATCTGAAATTTAGGCGATGTGAAAGAGGCTGCACTTTTGATTTTAGGCGTTGTGAAATTTAGGCGATATGAAATTTAGGCGATGTGAAAGAGCGTGCAAATATTTTAGGCGTTGTGAAATTTAGGCGATATGAAATTTAGGCGTTGTGAAGTGTGGTGGTTTTAGGCGTTGTGAAATTTAGGTCTTATGAAAGCGTCCCCATTTTATCACTTGTATTTTTCTGATTGTGGACCAATGCGAAAAAAGCTTTTTATCGGATTTCACTCTTGCTATACGACTACGAGTATATATATATTTTCACTGCTTGTTTGAAATAAGTTTTTATTCCTTTTATAAGAGCCTATTTATTGCTCTGAGATTCCTGATCTATTATTTAAATGCTTGATCATTCGGACTCTGATGAAATCTATGAGTATCGTGCAATTTTCGCAATAATATACAAATTTAGTTTTTGTCAAGTTTTTGCTGCAATACTAGCTTAGCTATGAAAATTGCCAATTTCTCGACTTATCGATTTAAGCAGAAAATTTCATGAAGTCGATATCACAAAAGCGTTCTTTATTTTTATGGTATAACTGTATCATTAACAGAGTTCAATTAAGGATTTAGCTCTCACTTCCAATCTAAAATTTAAGCTCTGCAGGGTTATGGTTTATGGCATATAACGATAGCCTTGTGCATAGGTAAGAAATTAAAGTTAATTGGTTTACAACTGATTTTTAATTGACTGTTGGCATTTAACAGGGAGGGATGTAATTAATCGAACACAACTTGACGTCTTATCTTGCGAATGCGCAACTGCCGAGGCAATTACTCTGTAAAAATGTTTGTTGTTTTCCGCACTTCACTCGCAGAAATCGCAGCATCACCTTTTTCTCAGGCAGATAATTGGTTGAATTTTAAAAATAATTTAATTGATACCGATGAAAGCTGTTAAAACCCTTGCTACAATTTTATAACCAATTTTATAACCGATATATCGACTGTCCCTAATTAGCTTCTTAGTTTTTCTTATCAATTCTCCGTACAGTGTTGCAATACAAGCTAATTATTAGCTACTTTCAACTACACGGCATGGACTCTGAAGACTAGTTAAATTATTCTGGCACCTGTATTTTTAGTATAATTATGAAGCAGATACAAGAAATTTTAACCATACAATCCCAGGCTGATTACAAATGTTTTGGCGAAAACGCGATCAAAATCGGTGAAGAATTGCAGTCTCTAGAGCGTTATGGACATTCAAGCATACAAACAAATATTAGAGATTTAGTATATTTAGAAATAGCATTTTTACTTCGTCTGTCAAGAAAAACTTCATTTTTGATTCCCTTATTTGCCGAGATTTAGATCTGGCGCTCGCCACCATGCACTTCAGTAATCAGTATTGTATCAAAATCCAAAAAATTAGCTGTGTGCCAGCATCAGTCGGCAGCTTTCGTTGGTATTTATTTAGATTATTCTGAGGTGCTTTGCGGGGATCTGAAATTATATTTTATAGACCCAGAATACGAACGCAGAATTTTAAGGCCAAATGTTGAAGGCTTATCAATTGGGTATAGTTAGTTGGCAACTTAATGTTCCTACCTCTGGTGCAATACTTGGACATGGTAACTGTCGCAACCCCGAAGGCATTATTTTATACATCCGAATTCCAATCTCTGTAATGCTTCTCATCACTTTCTTTTAAACGCCAATGATTGCAGCGTCTTTCAATTCCACAAATACAACCCCACTTTATGATCAAAGATTATCGTTCATAAGGTAGATACTGATCGCGTTCTTTTTGGCAGAGTCAATGGTTTTCTGAATCTCGTTCTGAACTGTAGAAAAAATTGCAGGAGGGCACTGAAAGGGAATCGTGAAGATAAGTAGATAATTGCGCTGTTTTTACTCGTACAAACCCTAATTACACATCACACTGTCCTAACTTTAGCTTTTATAATATAATTTTTCATTTAATTTTATGGTATTTGTAAAGGGGGTGCACACTCGTGTGCATTAACAGTCACAGATTGTATTTAGTAGTTGAAAATTAGGGAATGAAAAAGCACCAAATTTTAAAGAATGTGAAGTTTAGGAATGCTTAGACGAAGGCGACCCCCATGGCCCCAGACGCTCGCTGGTTGGTTAAACTTCTCTCAGCCAATCAGGGAGAGCTATGGCTAAGAGGTTGAATTGGAGAGGATTGAGAGGGGATCGGTCGATAAACCGTTAAATGAACTTGTCTAGACTAGAGCTTCTTTATTTGTTTAGCATTCGCTTTCTCGGCTGTTCTCTTAATCGGCCTAAGCTTTCTTTTTAACAATGTATCATTTGTTAAAAGGGCCTATTCTGCGTTTGAGCGTATCGTTCGACGACCACAGCCACCTAATCGGAAGGAAGGGTGCTAGCCATAAGAATCTGCAGGCCTTTTCAAAAACGCTGATTCACTTTCCTGAAAGAAGTTCTCACTCGAATCCAAATGAGTCTTTTGTATCATCGCCCTTTCAAGGAGAGGATGAGGTGCTTGTAACACCCACTGAGCTCGAACTGAAGAAGGAACCGTGTGTACCAGAGATGGAAGATCGACTTCTTGAAGTCTTCTCGTCCTCACTGCAATGTATTCGTATGAATCAGCTAGTTATCTTCACGATTCCTTTTCAGTGCCCTCCTGCACTTTTTTCTACAGTTCAGAACGAGATTCAGAAAACCATTGACTCTGCCAAAAAGAACGCGATCAGTATCTACCTATCGAGTCCGTATCCAGGACTCCCAGAAGAGCACCATCGAAATGTTGTGGTTCGAGGAACGGTGAGCAACTCAAAGTTGGTCATTTCTGTGACAAACCAGATCACAGAATGCCTATCTGATCGACTCAAGCTTCCTGTGCTAAAGCTGACTTCGACGACTCGGATTCCCAGCACGAAGTGGAACGATGTAATTGCTAAGTTATCAGACAACATTCTAAAGAGTCAAAAACTCAACAAAGAGGGACAGCTTTCTTTAAGCTGCGCTCTGGACATGTACCTGCAGTCAATCGAAACAGATGTCAAATATGACGGAAAGTCTCTGGTTACCATTTCTGCGCATGATCCAGGTCATATTCTGGAAGTCAAGACTATGCTTATAAATGCACTGCCAATTAACATTTTGATCGCTTCAAATACGGTTGCTTGCAAGCTCGATGCCGAAACGGTTAGCACCTTAGAAACTTTTTACTCGGTCAAGATTGGTAGTAACTTTGGGAATTCTTTCGGTGACTCGACTACCACGTTTTTCGGCGCTTCAGCCAAGCGATTTTTCGTTGGCCAGAAGATGGCTTTGGAGAGCAATGAAGGAACCGTTGCTTCAATGCTTGAGGTGAAGTGGCTTCTGTCTCAGTCGAGTCTGTCATTCTTTTTAACCACTTGGTGCAAGATGCGAAAGTTATGGGAGATAACCTACCCGAAAATGGATTATCCAGCGTGTCTGCAATCACCTAAGAACTTCATTCAGATGGAATATCGCAGCAATCAGGTTTTGACAATCCCCTCAGCAACGCCGGTACCCTTCAGCAATTTTTCTGCACCGGAAGTCCGGCCTCCCAGAATTGGCCGCTATAACAGTGCATCCGGCTCTCGTGCTTCTGCTACAGTTCCTACAGGTAAGTTTTTTAGTGATTTAAAATATCTCAGCAAAATATAAAAACAGAGCAAAGATTTTCTTCGATTTAAGTCATCTTGCGTTCAACATACTATACTCGTATAGCAAATAGACTTAATCTGTATCTGCAGGTATACCTCGGCCACTCGGGAGTGGAAAACAAGGATCTTGTCATTCGCAGGATCCTTATTTCTGATCTAACACAACAGTGCAAGTTTCATGAAAATCGGTTTAACCGTTTTTCCTTAATTAAATCAATCGCATAACTTATAACTTAAGTTAAGTTATAACTTATAATTACTTAAACTTATAACTTAGATACCGACAACTCATTTTTAGTACATACAAAGAGATACAAGGGGTGACGTGACGAAGTGCCGGAGTGGTTGCCACGGGTTTGCAATTGCATGGGTTGTAGGACGTAGGTGACAGGTGCTATATAGTGGTAGTGTTTATTTCACCATCCTCCGATCAAAAAATCAAATCATAAGTGAGTGCTTTTATGCAACTGAGATCATGCTATTGCAAATTTTCTATGCAGGCCCAAACACACATCGGCTTTCCGACCAACGTCAGCGTCATCAACCAAGACCAGTGGCTTCCTTTGAGCCAATGACTGCTGTAGCTTCATCTGCTGCAGGCTATCCAAGGCGTCAACAGCGGCCTGAATCCGAATTCACCATGATGCTTGATCCCAGAGCTGCAGCTGCTCGTATTTTCGAATCTGTGTCCATGCTCATGGCTTCTGCAGCCGGAATGTTCGAACCTATCTCTGCTGCTGCTCAAATGCTCGAGCCAAGAGCTACCGCTACTCAACATTTCGAACCGTTGGCTACCGCTGCTCCAATTCACGAGCTAAGAGCTGCCGCGGCTCTAAATGCTGAACATTTTGCTTCTTCTGTGCTAACGCGGACGACCGAGCCGAGATTTGCCTCCGGTGCCAGCGCACTCGAGCCTGTGACCTTAGTCGCCCCAACGCTTGAGCCAACAACCGCCTCTCTCGTAGCCTCATCGCCAGAGCCACAAGTCAACACCGGTTCAAGCAACGAGCCTAGAACTTTATTGGTGCGCGAATTCATGCCATGGTTACCATCAAATGAGAACCTAGCCTGGCAGTGGCAGTCGTGGCAGGCCACCCCGTCGAGCGCCGAGCGGTCCAGGGACGCTTCGTCGAGTGACATCTTCGGCTCTTCGCCGGAGTCGAATTTTTGGAATCGTCCAGCGTCGGGAACTTCCGAGCCGACCAATTTGACGCCGCCAGAAACAACTACTGCCATGCCGCCGAGCAAGTAATTTCTATTAATTCACTTCATCAATGATAAATAACGAATTATCTCACTGGTTTATTTTAATTAAAAGTTACGGAAATAGCTTTTGATTGATTTTGAAATTTGAATGATTAAATACTATACATTCTGATTAATTCATTCTTCATCTGATTCTGCGGATTAGGTAAGCCATGTTATTAATCTAATCTAGCTATTCTATTATCTTAAGTATGCATATTGATATTGTTGCTCTTGCAATTTGCTTTTTTCAATTTCTTTTCTAAAAAACGGCTAACAAAAAAGCCGCAGTTCTTTTTATTGCTAACTTCTAATTACTTATCACTGAAGTCGTAAAAGTTTACGCTTTCAAGATTATTGCTGTTACGAGCTACCGTTCTGCCGTTTTTGTTATGTTAAGTTTTTGTTTATTTCTCAGCATTTTTGTGTGTCTGCTTGCAATCAGGGTAATGCTAGGAATTTAAAAACAATGTACAAAGTAAAATTAAAATTTTATTAGTATGAAAAGTAACAACCGATGGCCAAAAAGCTACTGATTGCAAGTTTATGCATAATTTATTGTTAATGAATTCCACATTGTACAATACTTTCTACTTATGTCAGTAGCATTTTAAGAACTTTTGAACCAAAATGGTATAGCTTTTACTATACAGCGAAAGCGATTGAGAAAGTGTGTATGGAATACACAGTTGGCCAGAATGTTTTTTTGCATCGTTTTTGCTTTTTTCTGTTCCTCTTTTATTTTGGTCGTTTATTTTTTAGGAGAAAGCGTCTTTGCTAGCAAATTGCTACCCTCGTTAAAAAATTACTGTTGCTAAGTTTATTGAAATTGTGCTGCTGCAGTATTTTGAGCTGCTTAATTGTTTTGTGCTATTACCAAAATCGAAAAATAAATTAAGGCTTCTTTATTATTTGTTTCTGTTTTTTTTTCACAAAATTGAAGATTGTTGCTTGTCGTTGGCTCTACATTTACTTTTTGCCAAGCGCTTATTGTAACAATTAAGTGACTTCAACTTCTATTCTTGTGCATCCGGATAAAATTGGTCATGACCAATATGCATATTTTGGCTGGGGTTTCTTTCGCAAGCTCGGAATTTCACAAAGTCGAAAAGCAAATTATTTCATATGGTTGTAACTTCACAAGGTTGAGAACTGTATGGCAAGACTTTTTTGCTTCCATTTTCAGCATGGAACGGAGGCCGTAACGTGCTTATGTATCGAAAGCTTTGAGTTGCAGTTCAACTTGGTAATTTATTGGACATGTATGCTTTAGATACACTTTTTGAAACGGTACTCTTATCATAATCAGGTACGAATGTTCGGTATATGACGTCCACGTCCCTTGTTATGTATAGCTTTCCACGTTGTGAAATTTTGAGCTTTGTGAAAGTGGCTGCTATTCGAGTTTTCGACGTTGTGAAGCTTCGACTTTGTGGGAAGGTGCTGAAGGAAGGAAGAAATTTAGAGTTTGTGAACCCCCTTTTGGTTAATAAACAAATAAAATCTGTTAGTATTTGTACGAGCGTATCAAGGACCACTAGAAGGACGGGACACTTCGTTTCTTGGAAAATTTATTAAAGGCTGATTTTCACGGAAAAATGCACTAGCGAGTTAGGAAAATTCTTTATATTCTTTATTACTCGTATTATTGTTTATAAAATCCGTCGAAGCAACATGTTTTGTACAGGGGCGTAGCCAAGGGGGGTCATGGGGGTCTTGACCCCCCCCAGCCGGCTGATCCAGGCCAAATTTTCAGGCCCCCTCCCCCGTCGCAGAGGCCTAGCACCCCCTGCCCCCGGTTGCCGCTGTGAGCCTCTGACTGACTGTGACCCCCCCCCAGAAGGAAATCGACCCTGGCTACGCCACTGGTTTTGTAAGTTATATCAAAATAAGAGCTTTGTATCTGCTTCCAATAAAAAGTTATCACCATTTTAAAGTGAAAAATGTGAAAAGCTCCTATCTCGCTAGTGCATTTTCCGTGAAAATCAGCCTTTAATAAATTTTCCAAGAAACGAAGTATCCCGTCCTTCTTCTAGTGGTCCTTGGAGCGTATACGTATAGACAAAGCTTTTACAGTGAATTTGTTGCAGTTGTAGATTAAGGCCATGAAAAGCCCCAGGTCAGGCACCTAGACATGTCCGTTGCATCGTTAATGTTTCGCTAGCTTGTGAAAGACTCGGTGGAGCCACAAATGAAGGCCACTATTCCGAAACTCTTGAAGTCTGGCTGAACCATTCCAGCCAATCGCAAGCTCCCATTCTACTCTAGCCTTTTGCAACTTCGTCTATGGATCGATAAAATGGTTCAAAGCTAAACCACCAATGCAGCTTGACACTTGTTTGGAGCCAAATTAGACGGGGGTTGAAGTGAACTTGTCATAAAATTTCGGTCAGTCCTCTATGGCTGGTTGATCGAAGGCTATCGAATTAAGTATCAGGCATCAGCAAACCTCCCTTAGGCCTTAGTGCTAATCGAGTATAGTAATAAGCAACTTCTACTCTCGTAGTGTGTTAAAATTAATCTTAAATTGCGATTGAATGCATGCAGAACTCTCTCTGACTCTGTAAATTAAAAAAATTGAAACTAAAGTGATTAAAAACGATTCTATTCAAAAGTTCAGTTCTGAAACAAACCATGGGCATGAATGAATGCACTGAATTTTTTCAGTGTTTTAGTTGCAGTTACTTTTGTTTTAATTTGCTGCAAAGCTTGGTGCAGAAGCGTAGTAAGTTAATTACAAAAAACAACTGTGGTTCGCGGGGCACAGATGAAAAGAAGATCGATATATGACTATACAAGTCAAGAAGAAATAGGGTAGCTATAGCAAAATATATTGTTTCTATTGTCGAACAGACGGCACAAGCACAACGATGGCAAGTACATTCAAAAGAAATATGCAAGAGCAAGCGTATTATATGAAAAGCAAGTAACTAGGTAAGGTAACTAGGAGTAACTAGGAGTTTGGACATGACTCTAGTGTGCTTCAAATATTGGTTCAACTGAAACCCAAAGAGGTATTAAAATTAAGTACTATTTACTTTGCCATTTCTTGAGATTACAAAGCAAGAGCCATACGAGGAAGAGGGACTGATCAATGTCAATATACATGGACACATACGATAAACTGGGGGTACAATGTTGTCTCATTAGAAATCATTGGTTTCAGCAATTTACATTTTTAAAGCTTGACATTAAACTCAAAAAGCAGTACAATGTTACACTAAAATCAACATGCAAGAACAGATCATTGATCTTTACATTAATAACTTTTTAATTAGAGTAGATTGAGTAGTGCGAGTACTTTAAGCGCGATTCTGCCACTGTTGTACTGAAAGACCAATGAGCGATTGATTTGATTGTAATTATTACTACTATCTCGCTAAGCATACTGAATACAAATACTCGTAAATACAGCTCAGCGGTGCCAGATGTCAAAAATCAAAATAAGAGTGATATGGAAGGACTTTCAAATTTCTAAATTATTAAACATAGTTCGTGGTTGCCGATGCCAATTTTGCACTCTCGCTTTTCGGCCCAGCACTTTTACTATTTCATTTCCCTCCGAATGTTTATAACATCAAATAAAATGTAAAATATTATGTACTAGGCATTAGCTTTTAAATGCTCTTAAAATTACATCCATGATCCATATATACATTAGGTTGAGGGCTTCTGTTTTTGTTACCTATTCAAGCCACATACATGAAATAAAGCTGCAGTAGGCAATAGCTTCTGGAGAAGATCCGCAATTGTTTTTTTACACCACAACTTCGTAAATAACTTTGCGATGCCTTGAAGGATGCAAAAATGTACTACTGCTGTGATCTGAACACGATCCATCCTTTGGGTCTGAAATGAGATTGAAATGAGATTTGGGTCTGAAATATTTTTGGTCGATTGTGCAGTTGCAGTTGCAATTGTGTACAGCTTAATTGGATTAACCTATGTGTACTTATATTCTATACGTATTTTAGACTAAACAAGACAGGTTAAGTGGAATGTGTTGTACTTGAACCATGACCGATGTAGCACTCTGTGGTATAGCTAAGGATTCCAAAATCCCGACAATTGACAATCCCGGCCCCGGGATTAAAAGTCTCGAAATCTTGTTACTCTTAAATCCCGGAAAATCCCGGACTAGAGTAATCCGGGGATTCCGCTTGCAAACTTTAGGAAATCCCGGGATCCCGGGATTGGAATCCCTAGTTATAGCTATAGTGCATACATTATTCACATGATGGGAGGCCTACTTAAAAACTCGTATTTTTTATCTCCATAAGTGGCTGGTGATTGCATTATCCAAGAAAATCATAATTTAGCTAATAACGCCAATAGTTCTACTAATGAAGGTATGAAGATGAGGGAATTTACCATACAGCCAGCTCCCCACAGATGAGTGCTAAAAATAAGATGTAAAAAGCAGAATACGAACGAATCCTCACTGTTAGCGCTGAGTAGGGTTGCGAACACTTTGGGGTCAGCATGCACCGAGGTCTCGTCCGTGCCTGACAGACTGGGATGAGGCGAAACCATCGCGAATGGCTTGAGACTTGTGCCGTAGTATTGATAGGTCGGGGTCAGCCCGGCCTCTGGATGCATCTCGTGCTGGCACCTGCATGCGGTCAGGTTCACGGCAGGGATGTGTCCGATTCCAAATCAAATACCCGTTACAGCCTCAGTCCACAATGTCAACTACCCAGCCTATAGCACAATTTATAATCCCTGACACCCAGTCTATGGCCCCCGATATCCAGTTTATAACCCCCGACACCCAGTCTATGACCCCCGACCCGACATCCAGTCTCTGACCCCCGACACCCAGTCTATGACCCCCGATATCCAGTTTATAACCCCCGACACCCAGTCAATGACCCCCGACACCCAGTCTGTGACCCCGATACCCAGTTTATAACCCCCGACACCCAGTCTATGACCCCCGACCCGACACCCAGTCTATGACCCCCAACACCCAGTCTATGACCCCCGACACCCAGTCTATGACCCCCGATACTCAGTTTATAACTCCCGACACCCTGTGACGTTGTCAGTTTAAGGTGGTCCCGAAAAGGGCCGTTGGACTGCTGTTCTCCATAGTCATTCAACCCTTCAGTTTCACCGTTTCAACTAAACTTTTCCATTCGTTTATTGCGACGTTTACTTGTAGTAGTGCCCAACGATTTTGTGGCAATTTCTAATTCGCTGTATATTTTGCTATCCTCTCTCGCGACCGTATAAAATTGGCACGATCGATAATTTTAAGTTCTCTCGCCAGCCAATGAAATCACTCGTGCTCGCGCTACCCCCTCTGCGCTCTTTTATTAAACCCCCGCCTGGCGGCGGGCACCCCTCACGCTTTTTCGTCTCTCCCCGCCTGTCCCTTGTTTCCTTCCCTGCGGCCTCTTAGCTGTCTTATCTGTTTGTCTGGCTGCCTCGAGCCTCCTTTTTCTCACCACGGCCCTTCTGTCTGGGCCAGCCTGCTCACACACTTACTTGACTGTTTCACGCCACGACCGACGCCTACTCACCACTACGTTTCACTGCCTTCACGGTGCTCATAGCCACTGCTCACGTCACGTCGCCATTGTGTCATTCGCCTGCCACTTGACTTCATATCCAAATTATATTCAACCCATTGCTGCAGCCGCCAGTGCCCAGAAAGCTATAGTCTGTTTATTGCCAGTAACAACCAAACTTAATACTGATATTAACAATAAAGACAACTACGGCAGTTCCTGCCTTTATCGCCAAGTGCTCCGCTACAAAATCCGCTTTACAAGAATTGACTTCAACTTATTTTGGGACTAAAACGGCCCTTTTAAGGGTCACCGCATAGCTGGCCGCTACGCCAATAACGTGACAACCCAGTCTATGACCCCCAACACCCAGTCTATGACCCCCGTTACCCAGTTTATAACCCCCGATACCCTCGATACCCAGTTTATAACCATTACACCCAGATTATAATTTTAATTTTAGGTCCACTGTCCCGATACCCAACTTGCAGTCCCAATACCCAAAACACATTTTCGATATTCAATCCACAGTTTCAATACCCAATCCACAGTCCCAATGCTCAATCCACAGTCTCAGACTCTCAATACCCAGTCGACAACCCAATATTTTTCTTCTTTATATCGTTTTCAACTGACACTTAGTGTCGCAATCTCTCAATCCATTTATTTTACATCTGACTTCTTTCCTCTGCATCTTCTCTATGCTCAGTGCACTTATTTCCCGAATCATTTGTTGTAAATTTTATCAATATTTTCAAAACTGAGAGTCCCACGCGTCCCAAAACTGATCCCAAGTTAGTAGTGCGCAAACAACTTCGCTCACAGATCGTCGCGTCCAGGCGATGGCATCGGCGACAGGGGCGACGGCAGCTGCTTGCCTTTGCTTCGCCGGGATTCCTTTCTCCGCCTGTGCCGACCGTCTTCGTTCCCGTTGTCGTCGACGTACTCGCATCCGCGTCTGCTGCCGCTGCCGCCGCCTCGCCGTCGACAGCAGAAGAACGCCAGCACGCAGATGAGCAGCAAGATCAGGCCGGTGCAGATAGAGGCAACGGCTATGATTGTCGGGCCGCTGACTTCGGGAAGATTTGACACTGCGGCGGGTGGGGTGGACTGCTAGTCTAGCCAGTCACGGATGGAGAAATGGGATGGACTGCTAGTCTACCCAATCACGGATGGAAAAATGGAATGGACTGCTAGTCTAGCCAATCACGGATGGAGAAATGGAATGGATTGCTAGTCTAGCCAATCACGGATAGAGACATGGATGACCCCATCATAATTTCTCTAAAATAAATTTGCTAGTCTAGCCAATCACGGATGGAGAAATGGAATGGACTGCTAGTCTACCCAATCACGGATGGAGAAATGGAATGGACTGCTAGTCTAGCCAATCAAGGATGGAGAAATGGAATGGACTGCTAGTCTAGCCAATCACGGACGGAGAAATGGAATGGATTGCTAGTCTAGCCAATCACAGACGGAGAAATGGAATGGATTGCTAGTCTAGCCAATCACGGATGGAGAAATGGAATGGGCTGCTAGTCTAGCCAATCACGGATGGAGAAATGGAATGGACTGCTAGTCTAACCAACTCTCACGGACGCATTGGCCAGTTTCGCCAATTCGCAACCAGAAACCCAACAGCTTACTGATCTCCTGCAATACGAGATTCACGCCAGCGCTCCATTTTTCTGTCGTATTTGCCTCGGTCTCTCTGGCATCAAGCAGCAAGTTCGTTGCATTCTGGTTCATTTTCTCCACCATTTTTCAGCAATAAAAACAGTTAGAAAGATCAACTAAATTGCTAAGTCTTTTTATACTAAAAGCTTCGCACTGCTTCAGTATTGGGGCAGCCGTGATTGGTCCACTGAGTTGGGAATAGGAAAACTGGATGAGAGAAGACGAACTCGAGAAGTGTCGCCTCGAGCCCTAGCGGGGGATTTCTGTTGCTTATCAGATTTCGTCCCGCGCAGGGCAGTGCATCCATAAACAGTATACTCGTAATCTAGCGTAGCAACAATGAATTAGCGCGAATTCACTGCCATCCTCCGAGGAGCTCTTCCCCTGGGCTATCTAATGCGGCAGGAAAGGGATGATGGGGAATGGGAAGCCGAGATGGAGAAGCGAGTATTCGATGATGCTGTATATATGAAGGAAAATTGGCTTATAGGGATCGCAGCCCAGATTGGAGTTTCCGTTGGTCCTCTTCCCCCCCTCCCAGAGTGAGCTCAATGACCTACTTCTGATTCCTAACTCCCTGGCGGGAGGTCGCTGCCCTGTACTCTCCTCCAGCTACTCGATAAACAACAGTAAGTCAATCAACTGCGTTTAACGATCCGTGATCAATGCGATGGCTGTTCAATGGCTGTGTACTTACTGACTGCCTGACTGTATGGCATCGCCTTTCTAAAAATAGAGGCCTTAGAGGCTTCTCTCTTCGGCTGGTTATCCTGTCCCTTCATGTCAGACCTTTCAGCTGGATATGCTGTCCCTTCATGTCAGAACCTTCAGCTGGATATGCTGTTCCTTCATGTCAGACCCTTCAGCTGGTTATGCTGTCCCCTCATGTCAGACCCTTCAGCTGGTTATGCTGTCCCTTCATGTCAGACCCTTCAGCTGGTTATGCTGTCCCTTCATGTCGCATCCTTCAGCTGGTTATGCTGTCCCTTCATGTCGGATCCTTCAGCTGGTTATGCTGTCCCTTCATGTCGGATCCTTTAGCTGGTTATGCTGCCCCTTCATGTCGGATCCTTCAGCTGGTTATGCTGTCCCTTCATGTCGGATCCTTCAGCTGGTTATGCTGTCCCTTAAGGCCAGGTATTTCAGTAAGAACAATATCCTTTCTGTATTTCAGGGATTGCTAGATTTTCCTTTTTGCACCTTACTCGTCATTTTCCCTTCAACAAATGCTGCCGTCCCAACCCGGAAATGTTTTCCAAGCCAATCCTTAACTCACTACTATCAGTAGCAGGGGTAACAACAGCCGGTCCGCACAAGTCGGGTCGGTCAGGCAGGCACAAGGCCAAGCGGTAGCGCCGGCTCGGGTCCAGACCCGCCACTCGACCCTGCTCGGATGGCTCGCATAGTCGATGAAGAGTCCAGTCTCTCCTTGCTGGCTTATCGCCTCCGCCGCCTGCGGCACTATCCGCAGTCTTTGTCGCTTCAACTCGCAGACAAAGACCAACCGGCGCGTCGAAGGCTAGCTCAGCCGCCGTTGATTCTGACTGCGGAAAATTCTTGTTAGGCTCCTTTGGATTATTTGGCGCTCCCTTTGATCCCGTCGGCCAAAGCCAGCGAATTCGTCGAGGCGGCGGCACCGGCAGGGATCGAGTGACAGCCAGGACCTCGGGCGCGGCCGGGCCCTGGCCAAGTCGATTGGCAGCTCGCACCGAGCATGCGTACTCAGTGTCCGGCCGGAGACCAGTCAAGTTCGCCGCAGATTGTGTTGCCGAAACGCTTTGAAATGTAATATTTAACAGCGGCTAATCTAGCTTATCTAATAAGGACAGTAGCAAGTTTTAGAGCACTGTAGTCGAGACATTCTACCCCTTCTTCACTTTCTATCCAGAGTCCACCATCCCACACCAGCACGTGACCGTCCGCGATTGGCTAGCCTACCACTCTACCCCTTTTCATTTTCTATCCAGAGTCCACCACCCCATACCAACACGTGACGCCCTGCGATTGGCTAGCCTACCACTCTACCCCTTTTCATTTTCTATCCAGAGTCCACCACCCCATACCAACACGTGACGCCCTGCGATTGGCTAGCCTACCACTCTACCCCTTCTTACTTTCTATTCAGAGTCCACCACCCATACCAACACGTGACGCCATGCGATTGGCTAGCCTACCAGTCTAACTGTGATAACTTTGTTAACTGAGGCAATAGTGTTGAATTGTAGGAGTGAGAAAAGGTGCTCGCTTGAGAGCTATGCTGACAATATTTATTAGTTAAAAATGAGGTGGTGGGTGCAGACAGGTTCAATCACGCGCGCATGGGGTGGGGGTTGAATACAATACCAAAGAAATCTCTAAGCCGGTCAATAACAATCGCCACTGCTAGTGAGTCAACACTTCAGTAAAAGTACACACAAACTATTTGAAAGTCCATCGCATCACTATGTCACACTAACCCTTTTCATTTTCTATCCAGAGTCCACCACCCCACACGGGCACGTGACCACCTGCGATTGGCTGGTCCTCACTTCACCCCATCATCCTAATTTTCTACCCCATCCTAAGAGGCGGCGTAAACTATTTAAAACTGGCTAGTAACCCGCAGTTAGCGGAATCAACTGCAAATGCAAGAATAAATTAGTCGAACTCACCTAGTGGACACCGCCAAATTCGCTGCTGTCTGTGCCATTTTTATTGTCGACTCGGTTGGCACCGCCAGTCGCCGACAGTTCACAATGGGAGTTGCCGGTTGTCCACCGTCGAAGCCGGGCCGCCAGACCAGTTCGAGCCGGTCCCAGCCAGTTGCCACCACTTGAACGTCCTCTGGCGGTGACGGCGGTCCGGATGGAACCAGACGGAACTCGCGCCTAGCCACGCCAAGTCGATTTCGAGCAACGCAGGCGTAGAGGCCCAGGGTTCGAGCCCCGTGCAGGGTGCTCCGAACTCGGCCGCGATGTCTAGGGTCCGGCAGAGTCAGGCCCACGTGGCTGCCATTGGCGAACTCCCACGTGACAGTTGGGCTGGGCTTGGCAAGTACTGAGCACTCCAGTGAGGCCTGGCCGTCCAGCGCCACGAGACTGGGACTCGGCTCGATGATTGGGGCGACTGAGGGGTTGTTAAGGGGTCGGTCCATGGGGTTATCACAGGGTCATCATGGGGTCATCGTGGGTCAACATGCGTCATCATGGGGTCATCAAAATTAACAGACGTCACGGGGGATCATGATGCTACCTTACTTTAAATATAGAGGCTAGTCAATAAGATTATCATTAGGCGAAGTCATGGAAAGCTTGTTAGGGGTACGAGTATAAAAAGGAATTCACCGTAACTCACATTCGACTGTCAGCCTGATGGAGTGTGCAACCTCTCCGCGGATATTTTCAGCCGAGCAGCGGTACAGCCCCGCGTCTTCCGGCTCCAACTCGGTCCTCTGGCTGCCGACAAAGATCAGACGGCTCTTTGTGGTGAAGCTAGGAGTGGGGCAGCGTGGGGTTGGGTTATAAGGAATCATTTAATCTGAGTCATCAAGAAGAATCCCCAATCCCCAATCCCCGAATCCCCAATCTTGAATCCCCAATCCCCAATCCCCGAATTCCCAATTCCCGAGCCCCCAAATCCCGAGTCCTCAATTCCCGAGTCCCCAATCCCCGAATCCCCAATCCCCGATCCCCAAATCCCCAATCCCCAATCCCCGAATCCGCAATCCTTGAATCCCCAATCCCCGAATCCCCAATCCCCAATCCCCAATCCCCAATCCCCGAATCCCCAATCCTTGAATCCCCAATCCCCGAATCCCCAATCCCCGAATCCCCAATCCCCAATCCCCAATCCCCAATCCCCGAATCCCCAATCCCCAATCCTTGAATCCACAATCCCCGAATCTCCAATCCCCGAATCCCCAATCCCCGAATCCCCAATCCCCGAATCCCCAATCCCCGAATCCCTAATCCTTGAATCCACAATCCCCGAATCCCCAATCCCCGAATCTCCAATCCCCGAATCCCCTATCCCCGAATCTCCAATCCCCGAATCTCCAATCCCCGAATCCCCAATCCCCGAATTTCCAATCCCCGAATCCCCAATCCCCGTGTCCCCAATCCCCGAATCCCCAATCCCCGAGTCTCCAGTCCCCGAATCCCCAATCCCCGAATCTCCAATCCCCGAATCCCCAATCCCCGAATTTCCAATCCCCGAATCTCCAATCCCCGAATCCCCAATCCCCGAATTTCCAATCATCGAATCCCCAATCCTCGTGTCCCCAATCCCCGAATCCCCAATCCCCGAGTCTCCAGTCCCCGAATCCCGAATCCCCAATTCCCGAATCCCCAATCCCCAATCCCCGAATCTCCAATCCCCGAATCTCCAATCCCCGAATCCCCAATCCCCGAATTTCCAATCATCGAATCCCCAATCCTCGTGTCCCCAATCCCCGAATCCCCAATCCCCGAGTCTCCAGTCCCCGAATCCCGAATCCCCAATTCCCGAATCCCCAATCCCCAATCCCCAATCCCCGAATCCTCACGAGTCCCTATCGTCCGCCGTCTCCACCACGCTGAACCTCGCCCCAGAGCCGGCCAGTCCGACGGTCGCGCTGCCGCCGCCGCCGCCGCCCCCGCCGTCTTCGTCGATCCTCCGCCAGACGATCTTCGCTCTGGGCCGCGCCTGAAATTCGCAGACGAGCTCGAATTCGGCCTGGCCAGCCGGCGCCGTCACATTGGGCGCGCTGCCGTGGCGCCAAGCTGGCGCCGATTCCACGCTGACCCGCAGGGTGGCCGGCGCGGACTGGCCGACTCTGTTGCTGGCGCGGCAGCGATACCGGCCAGTGTCCGAGAGGCTGACGTTGACCAGCTGAAGGACGGGCCGATCCGACGGGCTCCCTGAGTTCGAATCGTCGCTGTCTCCATCGTCGTTGCCTCCGGGAGAATCTCGCGCGGAGACTCTCAACCAGGCCAGGCGGGGCCGCGGGAAGCCCGGGCTGAGCCGGTTGGGCGAGCAGACGAGCGTCAGGTTGTCTCCAGCCAGGGCGCTGACTGCGGAAACGACGCTGCTGTCGACAGCGGCCGAAGCTTCGGGCATGCCGGGCGGGTACTCGACTGCCACCGCGGTCGCCGCGGACGCCGTTGCCAGGCTGTTACCTGCCTCGCACAGCCAGCGGCCGGCGTCGGAGCGAGTGGCCGAGGCCAGCTCAAGCAGCAGCGGCTGCGACGGCGGCGGCTCTGTGGAATTTCCCGACGGAGGCTTCGGCAGCTGCTGAGCCGCATCCTGACGGCGCCAGCGAATCCAGCTGGCTGGCGGATTGGCGCGCACACGGCAGCTGAGGCGGAGGGGCGCGAACTCGCGGACAACCACGGACGAAGGCACGGAAACCACTGGCGGGTGCTGCACCTCCAGCGTGAAGTTTGCCGCGGAGGCCGAGGAGTTCGTCATCGAGTTCGCCGCTCGGCACTCGTAGGTGCCGGCGTCTTCCAGGGACGCGGCGGAGACTCTGTGACTGACGCTGGAGTTCCCTGCGCCTGCGGTGGCGGGGAAGAGGCTGGTTTTATGGCGGTTTCTGCAGCCACAGTTACAGTTGTAAAACAATAAATACAAAGAGATCGCCTACTAATGAATGAGTAGCGAGAAAGGAATGTGAAGTGAATCTCTGATTAATTAATATACCAGGCTAAGACCGGCTCATGAACCGTGAGAACTCATAGAAAAAAAGAACAGAGCAAACAGAGAAAAGAGGCATCCGAACAACAGAAAAAGCAAAAAACAGGCAATAGAAGCAACAAGTTGCGACAAGAAAATCAATAGCAAAGGCACAGAAACTTAAATAAAAATGCGAAATAACTAAATTAACACTTTATCCTACAACCGTAACTGACTACTTAAGTCAGATAGCTTCAGTAGCCAGTACCGCACTCACCTGACACGGCCGAGCCGTCCTTCCACAGCGACACTTCGGCGGCCGGATTTGCATCCGCGGTGCAGTTCAACCAGACGGCGTCGCCCAGGCGGACGGAGGCCGCTTGTAGCCGCGACCATCGGACTCGCGGGGGGTCTGGGGGAATTAGTTTGTAGGGAATTAGTTTGTAGGGAATTAGTTTGTATGGAATTAATTTGTAGGGAATTAGTTTGTATGGAATTAATTTGTAGGGAATTAGTTTGTAGGGAATAAGTTTGTAGGGAATTAGTTTGTAGGGAATTAGTTTGTAGGGAATTAGTTTGTAGGGAATTAGTTTGTAGGAATAAGTTTGTAGGAATTAGTTTGTAGGTAATTAGTTCTTGGGGAATTAGTTCTTGAGGAATTAGCTTGTGGGGAATTAGTTTGCGGCGAATTAGTTCTTGGGGAATTAGTTCTTGGGGAATTAGTTCTTGGGGAATTAGTTCTTGGGGAATTAGTTCTTGGGGAATTAGTTCTTGGGGAATTAGTTCTTGGGGAATTAGTTCTTGGGGAATTAGTTCTTGGGGAATTAGTTCTTGGGGAATTAGTTCTTGGGGAATTAGTTCTTGGGGAATTAGTTCTTGGGGAATTAGTTCTTGGGGAATTAGTTCTTGGGGAATTAGTTCTTGGGGAATTAGTTCTTGGGGAATTAGTTCTTGGGGAATTAGTTCTTGGGGAATTAGTTCTTGGGGAATTAGTTCTTGGGGAATTAGTTCTTGGGGAATTAGTTCTTGGGGAATTAGTTTGTAGGGAATTAATTATTATATTTAATGATGACTGCCCGATGCAAACAATATCGAGCATGCATGGAATAGGATCCCTCCCAACTCAACTGGAATCCAACCCCAGCTGCCCCACTCACACAGCACGCCAAGCTGCAGGCTCTCGCTGCTGGAGTTTCCCATGGGGTGCAGCGCCCGGCAGCGGATCAGCGCCCGGTGGTCCGCGGCCCTGGCCACCATCAGCAGCTCGCTCCGCTGGGCGCCGAACTTTCTCTCCGGAGGTTGGCGGCGAATTTCAACGGACGAAGACTCTGACGAGTAATTGGCATCCGAGGTCAGGGGTTCGAACTCCGACTGGCCGAATCTTCGACGCAGCCAGATGAGTCGGGGCGGCGGGTTACCGCCGAGGCTGGTGCAGCTCAGCCGGACTCGCCGGCCTTCGGCTGTCGGGCCTGCCGGGCCCCACAATGTCGGCGATCCCGGCGGAGCTGCAGATTCAGATCATTTGGGATCAGTGGAATGAATAAAAATATAAACTGTGCACAACACAGAGAGGGTGAAGGGGCTGCATCAGGGGGCGCTTGCAGCCAACTCTGCAGCCAACTCTCTGTGAATACAGATGACAAGCTGCTTTAGACTGTCCATTCACAGAGGAGCTGTTTGTTCACCAGGTAACAAATAGTTGGGGGATAAAGAATTGTCGCATCACGGATGAGGGCCGTCAATTTGACAGGTGAAATTGCGTCACCCCCAGGCTCAGTTTGCTCAGGTTTTTTCTCGGCGCTTCTCCCCGCCGGGGGTAGCGACCGCTCTCTCTGCTCATGCCGTGGAGAGAAATTGAGCAGAGAGAACTCAGGGAAAGCAGTTGAGGCCCGGCTGGAGTGGCGACTGAGTGGATTTTTGAGGAGGAAGCGACCTTCCAGCAAAGTCAAGTTGAAGAGGAGTTTTATCCCCGCACCCTATTATTTTACTGAGCGTCTGCTGGCTGGGACACTCAAGGCGCTCTGTGCCCGTCTCGAAGTCCCTGACGGAGTCGCATTTTGAGTCCCCCTTTCCCCGCTGCCCCTCCTTGTTCTGCGATTTTTCCGCTCCGAAATTTTTTTTCTTGAGTAGCTTTTTGAGCAAAGCAGTAAAGAATGCTCAGCAACTATGAGGGATGGCAACTGGCGGAGGAAGACATCCCCCCTTGGGGTTCTCCGGTAACGGCTGGCTATAGTGGGATGGCAGGCGTGATCTACTGCTGTCTGCTAGCGAGACTGCCGCCGCGGCTGCTCAGTCTCTGGCGGACGGATTTTTTTGTTGCTTTTTTTCTAATTATCCAGCCTGTTACCTCAGTAACTCATTTCCGCTGTCTTGAATATTTTACACTGTTGGGGGTGAACCTGCTCACTCACAGATCCGCACTCTCTGAACCTAGAATTAGCACTAGACTGCATCTCCCCCGCACTCTATGCCTCTCAGTCACGTGCCCTACTCCACTGCACACTATGGTCTACCTCTCACCCTACTCCACTGCACACTATGGTCTACCTCTCACCCTACTCCACTGCACACTATGGTCTACCTCTCACCCTACTCCACTGCACACTATGGTCTACCTCTCACCCTACTCCACTGCACACTATGGTCTACCTCTCACCCTACTCCACTGCACACTATGGTCTACCTCTCACCCTACTCCACTGCACACTATGGTCTACCTCTCACCCTACTCCACTGCACACTATGGTCTACCTCTCACCCTACTCACTGGCCACAGTTACGCTGGCGTTGCCCTTGGCCGAGTCCGTATTTCGAATTCCTTCGCACTCGTACGCCCCGTCGCTGGCTCTGCTGACGTTCCCGATGGTCAGGCTGCCGTTCGTGCTCAGCCGGACTGCACGGTCGGCAGGCGAGGCGCCCAGCTGGTTGCACCTGGCCGAATCCGAGTGGCAGATGCCCAGCCGAGTCCACGTGCGCCCCTCATCGGGGGAGAAGCGCCAGAAAATGTAGGTCGCTGCCGGGAAGAAACGGCAGCTGATGGCCACCGGGTCTCCCGGCTGCACTGAGGCCTGGGACTGGCTGATGCTCAGGCTGAGCCCGCCGCTGCTGCTGGCCGCTTGAGCTGCTTGAGTTGGAGTTGAGGATTTCATTTATATATAGCGCGCTTATGACAGTGCGCGCTTATGACAGTGCGCGCTTATGACAGTGCGCGCTTATGACAGTGTGCGCTTATGACAGTGCGCGCTTATGACAGTGCGCGCTTATGACAGTGTGCGCTTATGACAGTGCGCGCTTATGACAGTGCGCGCTTATGACAGTGTGCGCTTATGACAGTGCGCGCTTATGACAGTGCGCGGTTATATTCAGTAGGCGCTTAAAAAAGCGTCCCCAGACTCGGCATTCAGAACTGAATCCCTAGCAGCGACACTTGAGCTCAAGTCAACCCAATAGCCTTCAGATAAAGAAAATTTATTCAGGAAAATCCATATAATTTAATGGACTCAAATCGGGACACAGAGAAGCCCTGACAAAGAGATACATTCAAGGAAAGTTGGGCAGCAATTCAGCTGGGCTAAATTACAGGGCACAATGCTCTTCACTCAAGATTCTCTGTTGGGTTTCTAACAAATTCATTCCTTGCAGCCAGGAATTTGAATTCCCGTCTCGCTTCACTTGTTCCCAGCCTGTTCCGCCTTCTCATTATCAAATAAGTGGCTTTGGGGGGCGCTGATGGAGCTCGAATGCCGGTGATAAGCTCGCTTTTTCGGCTTTCTTGGAATTCACACGCACACGAGCTGCAGTCTGCTCTTAAATTGCGAGTCACAGTTGCTTGAATTTCTCCCTTGTGAAATCAGGGCTCTCCAGAACTTATTGCTACTAGGAGAAGACTGGCTGGAGGGAGTTCCCGCTGTGGCGTCTGCATGCCAGGATTCTTGTCACGCAATCTGCGCTGCCTCATCCCGCCAGCTCTCCCTTTGTCTCAGTGTCTCTACCTCTCTCCGTTTCTCTCTCTCTCTCTCTCTCTCTCTCTCTCTCTCTCTCTCTCTCTCTCTCTCTCTCTCTCTCTCTCTCTCTCTCTCTCTCTCTCTCTCTCTCTCTCTCTCTCTCTCTCTCTGTATCTCTCTCTCTCATCATGTCTCCACCTCTCTCCCAAATATCTTCAATTCAAGCAGGCCAGACCTCATGCTCTCATTCTCGGTCTGTGTAGCGCAGCTCTCTATTCACGCATTGTTTCAATAAATTTCAAGGCATTCATACTCACATAGTTTCGGTGCGGGCCATACGGGGAAAAGCCCGCTAATTGGAAAAAACCCATATCTTAGAATCTGCACCCTAGTAAACGAAGGTGTGACACACCTAATCATTTAGTCACACTCAGTAAGTTAGGTGCCACTGCCGTCACTCACCTATCTACCTGTCTATCTGCCATGTGCTGCTATGGCTATAATTGGCGATATCGGCACCTTCCTCACCTCGAGCAAGATTTGGAAATGGGAAGAATTAAATTGACTGACAGGGTGACCCGCCAACTCCCCACCTCAGCGTCGCCTTTGTTCTCCCCAGCTGTCAGTGCTGTGTGGAGCGAGCAGATGGGAGAGTGGAGACGGATTGAGGGGGGTTGACGTTTTTTTCGAGAGAGAGAGGATTGGAATTGAGATTGGAATTCCTGCGTTTACTGCGCTCATATTTACTAATTAACCCGAGTGCCCCACACTTTGTTTGTGCCTTGGGGTTGTTTCAGCAGCTGTGGATTGGGGGTGTGCAGACCAAGACAATGGAGTGATGGAGTGATGGGAGACAATGGCAGATGATGGGAGATGACGGGAGATGACGGGAGATGACGGGAGATGACGGGAGATGACAGGAGATGACGGGAGATGACGGGAGATGATAGAAGATGACGGGAGATGATGGAAGATGACGGGAGATGACGGGAGATGACGGGAGATGATAGAAGATGACGGGAGATTATGGAAGATGACGGGAGATGATGGAAGATGACGGGAGATGATGGAAGATGACGGGAGATGATAGAAGATGACGGGAGATTATGGAAGATGACGGGAGATGATGGAAGATGACGGGAGATGATGGAAGATGACGGGAGATGATAGAAGATGACGGGAGATGATGGAAGATGACGGGAGATGATGGAAGATGACGGGAGATGATGAGAGATGACGGGAGATGATGGAAGATGACGGGAGATGATAGAAGATGACATGAGATGATGGAAGATGACGGGAGATGATGGAAGATGACGGGAGATGATGGAAGATGACGGGAGATGACGGGAGATGACGGGAGATGACGGGAGATGACGGGAGATGATGGAAGATGATGGGAGATGATAAGGAGATGATATGTGATTGGAGACGATGGGAGATGATGGGAGACGATGAGACTATTGGAGGCGATGGGAGATAATGAGGATGAGGAGAGATGATGGGAAATGACGGGAGATTATGTGAGAAGACGGGAGATGACTAGAAATGATGAGATGAGGACAGGCAGAAAGCCAGCTAAGAGGAGACTACAGGAGAGAAGTGGCAGAGCTGATCGGAACGACAGAGCTACCAGCAGAGCACAGAGTTGACTCAGCAACTCAGTTCCCCTGACAGGGACGCACAGAGATCACAGACGCTGGGTGGCAGGCAGGCAGATTCGGCAGCCAGTTCTGTCCACCAGATGTCGGCAGACTTTGCTTTGCCCTCCTCCCCTCCCTAACCCTCCCAGCGAAGTGGTCAGCGCCTGCAAAGACTCCTTGGCAAAAGCAGCCACTTCAAGACTTCCAGCTCCGCTACCTCTGTGCCCCGGCCGACCCGCGGCCTGATTGTGCGACGGCCTCTCAGCCCGGCTCTTCGACAACTGGAGTGGGCCGAAGGAGGCTGGGGAGCGCGCTGAAGAAGCGGGGGATAAACTGGGTTTAATCCCATCCACATGCGGAACTGGCTCCCATCCACCCTCATCTAATTGGCCCAACAATGGCGTTTGATGGGATCTATAGGGGGCCAGACTCCTTAGCTTCCTCATCGGATCGTTTAGCGGCGAGGCCGTCTGTCCGTTTTTCCAACTGGGCGGATCTGGATCTGCTTCCAGAAGAAGCAAACGGCAAGCAGGAACTCTCCGGTATGGCCGGTCTTCCAATAGAAGAACTCGAAATATGCATGCAGGAAATTCTGTTATGCAAATTTTTGTTTCAGTCTTCATAATTGTCCGGCATTTGCTGCCTACTAAAATATTATAATATTCCCAAAGGGGGGATGTGAGGCTGAGAGACATAATTCAATAATTCTGTGTTGCCGGTGCGGTGGCTTTGGCGGGAACTGCAAACAAGGTGAACTCTGGGATCTGGAAGGGGCTGCGCCGGGGCCGGGCGAACCCCGAAGCAGGCGCAGCAGAATTCCTGATTAAAAGAAGGTTAATCCTGTTCCCCATCAAGACATGCCACCCCTGTCCCCTTTTATCCCTCTCAAAAATATGTTTATGGGATTTTTATGCGAGCTCGCTCTCCTTTTGGAAGTAAAATTCGGGATGATGAAAAATGGGGGATTGAAAGGGGGGAGAAGTGAGTTGCCCTCCCCCCTAGCGAGGGCAGATGTCCCCAGGGGAACAGGTGAGTAACAGGCATTGCGTGATAGGATATTTTTTAATAGGCTGCTCAGTTCAGATCGACTGGGGAATTTTATCCCCCTCTCTTCCCCCTGCCAACCAGCAGAAATTCGATAACCTCCCAGCTCCAGAACCTGGCGCCAGAAAACAACTGGCGCTGAGTCAGCGCGAGCGCCGGTCGGACATTTCTGCACCGCACTCGTTCTCACTTCCCAACCCAACCCCCAAACAGCGCTGTCGCATCTCGCATTGGCTATTTCGATAGCCCCGCAGATTAATAATTCATGCCTGCAGCGGGATAAAAGCCACCCATCCCATATTCGACTTTGAAAATGCAAAATTCAGTCTCGATAGGCAGGAAAAAACTCGCGCACAATTCCCCTAGGAGCAGAGAATGCAAGAAATGAAAGAAAGGAGGGAACCATGCGGGGAGATGATCTGTTGCTTCTTAGAATGTGGCGGTTTCTTAGAATTCTAAGAATGGTGATCTGTTGCTTCTTAGAATGTGGCGGTTTCTTAGAATTCTAAGAATGATGATCTGTTGCTTCTTAGAATGTGGCGGTTTCTTAGAATTCTAAGAATGATGATCTGTTGCTTCTTAGAATGTGGCGGTTTCTTAGAATTCTAAGAACGGCCAGACAGTGAGCTCAGCTCAGACGGGTGACGGCAACTTGGAGGCTCCGGATTAATAGCTGGGTCAGCGCAGCATCCGCTTTCCAGGAAATAAAGGCGAGAGAGGCCCAGCGTCCCCAGCCGGATGTGAGGCGGGGGGAGGGATGGGCGTGGGAATCCCCGGGAACTGGGGGGGGGGCTGCCGCATCATGGGAGATTATTGTAGCGCAAAAGGGGAAAACAGACCGGTCAGCCGTTGGTAGCCCGGATACCGGCAGGGACAAGGGGCGTATGCGGAGTTTTTGGGATTTGGGCGCAAAAAGTGGGATCCGCTGTGCTGTCCATCATTTAACATCCGAGCGCCTGTCATTCCGCATCAGGGATATTCGGCTCACAAATCAGTTCCACCTGCTTGATGGGGTGGGAGGGGAATAGGGCCAGCTCTCTCAGATCCCCGTCTCAGATTTCGGCCATTCGGCATGGCAACCCGAACCCCGGGCTGATGCAGGAGAGGCTGGGAGAGTGGAGCATTGTTTTCGGCTTATCCCGCTGCGCTACAGTCGCTGTTGATAAACGGAGTTTCAGCTGCTGCGGCTGAAATGCTGCGGCGACGGCAAAGAAAACGGGATAAAATTGCTACTTCTTCTAGGAGCGGCTTCCATTAGGGAGGCTCGGATTGCTGCATCTGTCTGTCTGTCTATCTGTCTGTCTGTCTGTCTGTCTGTCTGTCTGTCTGTCTGTCTGTCTGTCTGTCTGTCTGTCTGTCTGTCTGTCTGTCTGTCTGTCTGTCTATCTATCTGTCTGTCTGTCTGTCTGTCTGTCTGTCTGTCTGTCTGTCTGTCTGTCTGTCTGTCTGTCTGTCTGTCTGTCTGTCTGTCTGTCTGTCTGTCTGTCTGTCTGTCTGTCTGTCTGTCTGTCTGTCTGTCTGTCTGTCTGTCTGTCTGTCTGTCTGTCTGTCTGTCTGTCTGTCTGTCTGTCTGTCTATCTATCTGTCTGTCTGTCTGTCTGTCTGTCTGTCTGTCTGTCTGTCTGTCTGTCTGTCTGTCTGTCTGTCTGTCTGTCTGTCTGTCTGTCTGTCTATCTGTCTGTCTGTCTGTCTGTCTGTCTGTCCTTCTGTCTGTCTGTCTGTCTGTCTGTCTGTCTGTCTGTCTGTCTGTCTGTCTGTCTGTCTGTCCTTCTGTCTGTCTGTCTGTCTGTCTGTCTGTCTGTCTGTCTGTCTGTCTGTCTGTCTGTCTGTCTGTCCTTCTGTCTGTCTGTCTGTCTGTCTGTCTGTCTGTCTGTCTGTCTGTCTGTCTGTCTGTCTGTCTGTCTGTCTGTCTGTCTGTCTGTCTGTCTGTCTGTCTGTCTGTCTGTCATTGCGAAATTGGTTTCGCATGAAGCAGCTCTGAGTGACAGAAACCCCAGCAAGGCGGAATACCTTATATTGGCCACTATATTCTCCCCATAAGTCTTATCTGGCAACTACCACCCCAACCTCGGTGGCCCTCACTCTTTGACATTGGCAACAGCAGAGGTGGTTGCTGCTGCTCTCTGTCAATCACGCCGCCGAGGCTTCGCGCAAGCAATGAGGGAAATTGGCAGAGCGGCGCATCCCAGGGGGATTCAGCAAGTGTTCCTTGGTTGACGGCTCCGATGGTTCTCGGACCTTTTTCTGCCACAAAATATCCCCTGCCGCAGTTGAGTTTCACTTCGAAGAAAAAATTGAGTTTTTTAAGGTTGCCCTTCGAGTTGCCCGAGCTGAGCAGACCGGTTGGCTGAGCAGGGATGAGGACTTGCGAACTGAAATCCCAGCACACTGACTGACCCCGTGAGGCATGGGGTCTGACTCACGGGGTGCGGGTAAGGGAATCGGGATATAAGGATGGGGTTTCAGGAAGGGGGATTCGGGAAATGGGGATTCGGGAAATGGGGATTCGGGAAATGGGGATTCGGGAAATGGGGATTCGGGAAATGGGGATTCGGGAAATGGGGATTCGGGAAATGAGGATTCGGGAAATGGGGACTCGGGAAATGGGGATTCGGGAAATGGGGATTCGGGAATCGGGATTATGTTAAGACTGAGGGAATTAAATGTGGGGACTGCAGTGGGAGTTCAGATTATCCTATCACAAAGCTTTCCACCTGGTGTGTGCCAAGGCTTACTCACACCCCCCTCAGCAGCGGTTTTATCCAAACAACTTAAAAATTCCCACGCATCCAGTTTGTGACTTTTCAATCCCATTGTTATTCGGCTTGCCTGTTTGCCTTGCCTGCCAGCTTCTCGAGTTACTCGCGCTCGAGACCTGACTCAGGCCTCCTCAAATATTGGTCTCTCGCTAATTTAAAAAATTCCAAGTCAATTTGATCGGAAGCAAGATAGCTGCTTGAGTTCACACCTTTCTCTGTCTCTCACCTGTTTGCAGAGACAGCCAGCAGCAGCACAGCACTGCGGCAGCAGCCTTGGCCGATTGCGGATGCATGGCATTAAGTTGAGCTGGCTGGCTGGAAATGGAAATGAGGATTTTTATAGCATTTGGGGCTCTGGAACTTGGAACTTGGAGAATCAGCTTGGGGGATGGGGGAATCAGATTGAGGGAATGGGGAATCAGATTGGGGGAATGGGGAATCAGATTGGGGGAATGGGGAATCAGATTGGAAGAATGGAAAATCAGATTGAGGGATGGGGAATCAGATTGGGAGAATGGGGAATCAGATTGGGGGAATGGGGAATCAGATTAAGGGATGGGGAATCAGATTAAGGGATGGGGAATCAGATTGGGGGAATGGGGAATCAGATTGGGGAATGGGGAATCAGATTGGGGGAATGGGGAATCAGATTGGGGAAATAGGGAATCAGATTGAGGGGGGTGAGGAATCAGATTGGGAGAATGGGGAATCAGATTGGGGGAATGGGGAATCAGATTGGGGAATGGGGAATCAGATTGGTGGGAATGGGGAATCAGATTGGGGGATGGGGAATCAGATTGGGAGAATGGGGAATCAGATTGGGGGAATGGGGAATCAGATTGGGGGAATGGGGAATCAGATTGGAAGAATGGAAAATCAGATTGAGGGATGGGGAATCAGATTGGAAGAATGGGGAATCAGATTGGGGGATGGGGAATCAGATTGGGGGAATGGGGAATCAGATTGGAAGAATGGGGAATCAGATTGAGGGATGGGGAATCAGATTGGAAGAATGGGGAATCAGATTGAGGGATGGGGAATCAGATTGAAAGAATGGGGAATCAGATTTGGGGGAATGGGGAATCAGATTGGAAGAATGGAAAATCAGATTGAGGGATGGGGAATCAGATTGAAAGAATGGGGTATCAGATTGGGAGAATTGGGAATCAAATTGAGGGATGGGGAATCAGATTGAAAGAATGGGGTATCAGATTGAAAGAATGGGGTATCAGATTGGGAGAATTGGGAATCAAATTGAGGGATGGGGAATCAGATTGGGAGAATGGGGAATCAGATTGGTGGAATGGGGAATCAGATTGGAAGAATGGGGAATCAGATTGAGGGATGGGGAATCAGATTGGGAGAATGGGGAATCAGATTGGGGCAATGGAGAATCAGTTTGGGGGGTGGGAAATCAGATTGGCGGAATGGGGAATCAGATTGGGAGAATGGGGAATCAGATTGGGAGAATGGGGAATCAGATTGGGGGAATGGGGAATCAGATTGGAAGAATGGGGAATCAGATTGAGGGATGGGGAATCAGATTGGAAGAATGGGGAATCAGATTGGGGCAATGGAGAATCAGTTTGGGGGGTGGGGAATCAGATTGGCGGAATGGGGAATCAGATTGGAAGAATGGGGAATCAGATTGGGGCAATGGAGAATCAGTTTGGGGGGTGGGGAATCAGATTGGCGGAATGGGGAATCAGATTGGGAGAATGGGGAATCAGATTGGGAGAATGGGGAATCAGATTGGGGCAATGGAGAATCAGTTTGGGGGGTGGGGAATCAGATTGGCGGAATGGGGAATCAGATTGGAAGAATGGGGAATCAGATTGGGGCAATGGAGAATCAGTTTGGGGGGTGGGGAATCAGATTGGCGGAATGGGGAATCAGATTGGGAGAATGGGGAATCAGATTGGGGCAATGGAGAATCAGTTTGGGGGGTGGGGAATCAGATTGGCGGAATGGGGAATCAGATTGGGAGAATGGGGAATCAGATTGGGAGAATGGGGAATCAGATTGGGGAATGGGGAATCAGATTGGGGGAATGGGGAATCAGATTGGGGAATGGGGAATCAGATTGGGGGAATGGGGAATCAGATTGGGGAATGGGGAATCAGATTGAGGGATGGGGAATCAGATTGGAAGAATGGGGAATCAGATTGGGGCAATGGAGAATCAGTTTGGGGGGTGGTGAATCAGATTGGCGGAATGGGGAATCAGATTGGAAGAATGGGGAATCAGATTGGGGCAATGGAGAATCAGTTTGGGGGGTGGGGAATCAGATTGGCGGAATGGGGAATCAGATTGGGAGAATGGGGAATCAGATTGGGAGAATGGGGAATCAGATTGGGGAATGGGGAATCAGATTGGGGGAATGGGGAATCAGATTGGGGGATGGGGAATCAGATTGAAAGAATGGGGTATCAGATTGGGAGAATTGGGAATCAAATTGAGGGATGGGGAATCAGATTGGGGAATGGGGAATCAGATTGGGAGAATGGGGAATCAGACTGGGATTCAAGCATAAAATCCTATTTTAAACCTCACCAGGTGTCCGGGTCGCAGCAGTTGCATGGGTCTCCAGAGTCCTACAGTTGTTCCCGCGGTTACCTGAACAAGATGACCTGGGAAAGCTGTTCACAGGGTATGAAATTACGATATCCAACAGTTCTCTCTCTACACAGAGCTTTTATCCTCAATATAAGCTTGGGGCTTTGCCAGGGAAACTCCCCAGCCAATGAGTGACAAGCTTTCGCTAGCCAACCAGACCGCACGCGAGCGCACATCCCTGCCTGCTACTATGAGTAGATCTCTATAAAAAATTCACAACAAATTCGGGTCGGTTGGAATGTAAAAAAGCGAAATTGTAATTAAAATTTCAGTGACGCAATAAGTTTAAGGGACTACTGGGAAATTCGTACGTAGCCGGTCCAAGGTTGATGCCCCTCCTTATTCAAGTTGTCAAGACTGAAAATTACTTTGCAAACCGTACCGCATTCCCAGCAGTTGAGGGGAGACCTGGCACTGGGCTTGGGTGACAGTCTGCACCCTCCCATGCGTTGCGTAACCCGTCACGGGGGCAGGGAATCGCTTTTTTGCCAAATAGGCCCTCTCTCTATCTCGGCCAGGTATGTTACGCAATCAATTGACACCGGGGGGCCGCCTGCTGCTGCTGCTCCGTGTCACGCAGATCCCCGCGGATTCCGGCTTAACTTTGCTGACAATTTGCCTCCCACACAAGCTCTTCAGAGCACTCTCGCTTCACTTTTTTATCTTCAACGCGGATTTGCCGGGACAATGCAAGTTCTGGCGTCTGCGGTTCAAAAAACATTTAAATCGTTTTTTTGTGACGCGTGTTTTAATAGGGCCAGCCTCTGTTTTGTCTGGATGCTGGCATGCGTGACTGATGCCTCATCTGCTTCTATGCAATTTTGACAGCGGGTGAGCTATGAAAGTTCTTCGGGTTGTTAGAAAAGCAGATGGGTTTGAAACCCCCTAGATCCCTAGAGTCCGAATTCGAGATCCCAATTCCCAAATCTAAGATCCCTATACCCAATCACTGGCTTCCTAATCCCTAGATTCAGTTTATCTAAATCCCTAATCCCTATTTCATACTCCCTGGATTCCTAGATCTCTAATCCCTAGATCCCTAATCCCTAGATCCCTAATCCCTAGATCCCTAATCCCTAGATCCCTAATCCTTATCCCTAACCCTTATCCATAGATCCTTAAGCCATATGTCCCTAATCCCTAACCCTCAGTCATTAATCCCGAATCCCTAATCCCTAGATCTCTAATCCATAGATCCCTAATCTCTAGATCCCTAATCTCTAGATCCCTAATCTCTAAACCCTAACCCCTAGTCTTCAGATACCTATTCCCTATCCCTAGATCCTTAATCCCTACATTCCCAATGCAATACTAACATAGGTCCAAATTCTTCAAATCCCAAATCCCCTCCTATATCCCTATTTCTGGATCTCAGTGATTTCAATATCACACGAAAAAAACGGAAGTGAAAACACGGACAGAACACAACAGAAGGAAATTCTGCCAAGCCCAAAAGCTTCATTTTTAGGACGCGGCTGTTTTCGCGGCACAGATCCCACCATCGGGGCCATGGAGACCAGGAGGAGCCAGCTATCCCCGTATCTGTCCAAATGTTTTCAGAAACAGGTCTGCAGCAGAGCAACCCGCCTATGCAATTTTCGAATCGAGCATCTTCTGCGGGAGTGGATGGAGGGGATTTCGAAGGGGGATTTCGGTTGTGAGGGAGGCGGCGTCGTGTCGCGAGAAAACGGTTAATTACTGCCAGTTTTGGGGGGCTCGCTTTCGTGTTTCTTAAGCAAACAGCCTTTTAGTTACCGATGTCGGAGCAGCTTCAGGTAGAAGGGAGCTTTGTCTTGCTTGGCAGCAACAGCACAGGACAGAGCGCTCGGCTGCTGTGACGAATAAGATTGGATGGATTGGATGGGTTGCCAACAAGAGGCTGCTTGTCATTCTGGTTCCACAGTGCTGCCCAGTGTGACTGCTGCACTAACCGCCAGCTGAAGTTCATCTGTGCCCTTCTGAAGCGGGGGAATGGCGGCTGAAGAAGCGGGGGAATGGCGGCTGAAGAAGCGGGGGAATGGCAGCTGAAGAAGCGGGGGAATGGCGGCTGAAGAAGCGGGGGAATGGCGGCTGAAGAAGCGGGGGAATGGCGGCTGAAGAAGCGGGGGAATGGCGGCTGAAGAAGCGGGGGAATGGCGGCTGAAGAAGCGGGGGAATGGCGGCTGAAGAAGCGGGGAATGGCGGCTGAAGAAGCGGGGAATGGCGGCTGAAGAAGCGGGGGAATGGCGGCTGAAGAAGCGGGGGAATGGCGGCTGAAGAAGCGGGGGAATGGCGGCTGAAGAAGCGGGGGAATGGCGGCTGAAGAAGCGGGGGAATGGCGGCTGAAGAAGCGGGGAATGGCGGCTGAAGAAGCGGGGGAATAGCGGCTGAAGAGGCGGGGGAATGGCGGCTGAAGAAGCGGGGGAATGGCGGCTGAAGAAGCGAGGGATGGCGGCTGAAGAAGCGAGGGATGGCAGGAGTCTGCAGTGAGTCAGTGAGTCGTGCAGCTCAACACCTGCACGCAAAGGTACTCAGAGCGCACCCGTGCGGAGAGTGCGTGAGACAACAATTAAAAACCAGATCCCAAGTCCCGCCCATTAAAAATCGCAAATTTATCCTGCCATGGAGTTTTCTCCCGAAATGTGTTGTGGGGCTCAAGTGTTTGCACTGCCAATGGCAGACGGGAACAAATGATGGGAGAATTGAATGGGGGGGGTCGAATTAAATGATTGAGGGGGTGGAGCTGAAGTTTTAGATGGATTTTTATCCTAACACTGCTTCCTCATCATAAGCATAAGGCGGAGGTGGGGATTATGTTGGACCCGCAAACTCAACCTTTTCTGTCTGTCTGTCATATCGGTAGTTTTTTCACATATTGGGGGGGAATTTCTCATTACAGTTTGCTGATGCGTCTCAGCACTGCTCGACTTCTGCAGGATTTTGAGGAGGACAGTGTTGCAGCATGATCTGCATAGAAAGTTCCAGCTTCTGATCCACAACCTCTCTGCTCTCTCCGCTCTCACGCCACATACACCCACCTTCCCAACCCATCCATTCTCACAGCAAAGACAACAAAGGATCGCCAGTCGCCAGACACTGTAGCAGAGAGTTCACCTGCTGCAGTCAGCCGAGCAGTACAGGCCGCGACTTTTAAAAGCAGAAAAATAAGACAAAAAACGCGCAGAGGAGAGCCGTCTAAAATGACGCATCGGTTGCTTGCCTGGCTTTAGGATTTTTGGGAACAAAAAAGAAGCCTATAAAGAGAAGAGCGGACAGAGATAGGATCTGGCCAGTCCCTGGAAGCTCGTCACGCGTGATAGTCGCGATGTCACAGCTGCTCCCATGACTGTAGTTTTTCTTCAGGCCTTCGGAAATTGCTTCCAGGAGAGAATCTGCGCAGAGAGACAGATGCCACTGTAGCTGTGATGGATTGGCCTCAGGACACCTGGGAGATAGATAGATAGATAGATAGATAGATAGATAGATAGATAGATAGATAGATAGATAGATAGATAGATAGATAGATAGATAGATAGATAGATAGATAGATAGATAGATAGATAGATAGATAGATAGATAGATAGATAGATAGATAGATAGATAGATAGATAGATAGATAGATAGATAGATAGATAGATAGATAGATAGATAGATAGATAGATAGATAGATAGATAGATAGATAGATAGATAGATAGATAGATAGATAGATAGATAGATAGATAGATAGATAGATAGATAGATAGATAGATAGATAGATAGATAGATAGATAGATAGATAGATAGATAGATAGATAGATAGATAGATAGATAGATAGATAGATAGATAGATAGATAGATAGATAGATAGATAGATAGATAGATAGATATATAGATAGATAGACAGACAGACAGACAGACAGACAGACAGACAGACAGACAGACAGACAGACAGACAGACAGACAGACAGACAGACAGACAGACAGACAGACAGACAGACAGACAGACAGACAGACAGACAGACAGACAGACAGACAGACAGACAGACAGACAGACAGACAGACAGACAGACAGACAGACAGACAGACAGACAGACAGACAGACAGACAGACAGACAGACGGACAGCCGGACAGACACGAAGTCTCAGGGGTCAGGAATGCCAGCAACATCGGTGTGGTGTCAAGGAATTAATTAGAACAAGGCCGTACGCAGCCCTCAAATCAGTTTAGTTAGATGGCACTCGGCAACGGGCGCAGCTGTCCCTCAGATATGGCCGGCGCGCGCGCGGGGAAAATTAATGGGATTCCGCAGTTCGAACAGCTACAGTACGTGGCAAGGGTGGCGGCATTTTTCCTCAATAATTTGCGGGGACGAAACTGCGGTCCTCCGGGGATTTCGGCGCGGCGCACACCTTCAGGACCGATGCTATTGAAAATAGAAAAAAAGGAAACCGGCCACCCAAAAAAGTAGGAATAGTTTTTCAATTTCTCCTAGGAGCCTCAGATCCCATTCCCGCTGCGCATTGTCACAGTCAGCATTAATTAACTTCACGCTCTGTAAGCTTTTTTCTCCTGTCTTCCTCGGCAATTCCCCGTTTGGGAGGAATATGGAAGCATGGGAAACGGCGCGTGCATAAACTCTTGCGTCTGAAGAATTGCTTTGATATCTGCGGAAACTCTGCGAATGCCAAAGGTCGCCTGGGTGCCCTGGCAACCGAGCGAGTAGCTCGCATTGAAACTGCAGTTATAGATGTTGCTTTTTTGTCAGGTCAGTTTTGACAGCTGACAGACTGACTGATTGGATGGATGAACTGAAACCTATAGATTTGGCGCCATAGATTTGTCGCTATAGAGTTTGCGCTATAGATTTGGCGCTATAGATTGGGCTCTATATATTGGGCACCATAGATTTGGCGCTATTGATTGGGCGCCATAAATCGAGGGCTATAGGTTTGGTGCTATAGATTTGGCGCTATAGATTGGGCGCCAAAAATCGAGGGCTATAGGTTTGGTGCTATAGATTTGGCGCTATTGATTGGGCGCCATAAATCGAGGGCTATAGGTTTGGTGCTATAGATTTGGCGCTATAGATTGGGCGCCATAAATCGAGGGCTATATGCTTGGTGCTATAGATTTGGTGCTATAGATTTGGCGCTATAGATTGGGCGCTATAGATTTGGCGCTAGTGGGGCGCATTTCCAACAGTGTCCAGCGGGCATGCCGTGACCGCCAATAACCCCCCCCCCACAGTCTCAATACGACCGTCGCATGCTGAGCTCCCGGAGCAGTTCTGTATCCCCCTAGCCTAAACTCAAACCGCTTGGCAGTGGGCTTCATCCCTCAATTTACCATCGCATGCCTCATTAATAATCGCCCACAGCCTTCCCCGTCACCAGCGGTTGCGTCACCTATTAAAAGGGTCTCGGGGAAAGTGGGAAAAAAGTAGAGGGGAAGGATGGTTGGGAAATCTGCACGCGATCGGGGATAGGAGGTTGGGGATTTTTCTCCCGGCCCTAAATGCTCGAAACAATGAGCTTGATGAGGCAAGATGGCGCTGCTGGGAAATCCAGATTGATATCATCGCGTTCAGCTCATTGTGCAGTCCATTTTGCGCCTTAGCAACCCAGAGAGCTTCCGTCATATTGGAATATACGGGCACATTCGAACTGAGGATAATTTTCTCCCAACACAGGCTCTTCTAAAAGGCTGGAAATTATCGAACCGCATCCCTCCAGAGTCTAGGCCTCTGTAGTTTGATGACCAAACAGCATGCATCAGTTTTTTCCCAAAAAATCATCAACAGACTACTGATAGAGTAGAAAAAGTAGCAATTTATGTTTTTATTACTTTATTAACTTGGTTACAGCAAGACAGCGTAAACATGCAAATATTTTATTTCGGGTCCAAGTTCTAAGCCAAACTGGTGGATGGTGCCACGTACTTGTGCGACATAGGCAGAAGAATCCACTTGTAGACTGATGCGATATTAATGGCACAAACAGTACTAGTATTATTCCACTGTCTGATTTGAGAGAGCTGGTCTGAGATTGTTTTCCTTGGCCCGAATTCGGTGCGAACTTCGACCCTTAGTTTTTTTCACTTTATGCATCATTGCGTCGATAAGTCTCACACATGGGGGAGGGGGTAGTCTCTGGGAGTCAGAGTACACTTGTTGGGAACTGCTGAAACTGGGGAACGGGGCGCCAAGACTGCTTTGAAGGGAGCGCGAAATCAAATTGGCCACCAAATTTTTTGTCAGCCTTTGGAGGGGGCGGTCCTCTTGCCAGCTTAGAGCTACTAGGCACTAGCTATTGAAGTTTTGTAAATTCGAGTTCATTTCCGGTAGCCAGCCACGTTGGTGAGCTCAAATTTTGTGGACGTTTTCGGTCGCAGTCTCAACACATTTATATTTAATTTATGTAATGGCTAAAAACTCCCACCACAAGCAAAGAAAAATGTTGTAATTTGGCATTTATTATTCAAATTGATTTCATATAACGAAAACAGATCAACCGATTAATTTTCCATCTAAATTTTCTTTTGTGGCGAAGGGATAGAAAAAAGTGAGGTGGCCAGCTAGCTGTTATCCAATGTGAAGTCTGCATTTTTGTCACCTTTTATACGAATAGGAATAGTATATTTATGCGAATAGTACTATAAAGAGCAAGAGCTACCCGTCCCGTTTCTTTCGTCTATAATGCTTTACTGATTGGTTCACTGCGCTGTTGGGCCGCTTTGGCTATAATATTGTGTGCGCTGCGTCTGTGGGGTGAATCACGCCCGGCGTTTTTTAAGGGTGCCCCTGTTTGCACACTCGGAGCCTGGGGTAGAGGGGGCTTCGCTAGTTGTGGGTTGGCTGCGAGAGTTTTTGGGGGGTCGACGTGCTATGGGCGGGGGTGGGTGTGGAGCGGAGGGTGGCCCGCTCGTCCTTTTTTACAAGCATCCCTCCCTCACCTTATACTATAAGCCCTTGATTTGGCCCCAGCGCGGACCGCGTGACGGAAGCTTGCACCTACACCCCTTTCCCAATCCCTTAGTTTAACTCCAATGCCAAACAAAAAGACCAAGAGCTAGCTGCTCTCCTTTTTTAATTGAACTCCCGCAAAACAGTTGACCAAATTAGTAAATTTCACTACTATTAAATTTAAGCCAAACATAAGCTGAACCGTTACAGCCAAAGGCTCTTCCATGTACTTTGCGTACGAAACGCAATGCGTAGCTGTGTCGCAATTATCTAGCGACCCTTTCTGATAAGCATCGTGTAATTATCGATTTTATTCTCGCTGCCCCAAGTTTGCAGTTGAACTGTTGAACTGCAACGGGACGGGAATATGAGCGGCTGTTATCGACACCAAGGGGGGCAGCGGACTAGCCACCACCAGCGGCAACAGCAGCAAAATCGAGGACGGTGCGGAAGTCAACGGCCCTCTGCCCCAGATGACATGCAGCTGTCGCAGGTGATTTATTGTTACTTCTTTCTCTTATCTACTTGTCTAAAGGTCTTATTTTAAAGGCTCAATGTCTGCTCCACTGCTCATCTTATAAACTTCTATCTCTTCCAGTCTTCTCCCCTAACCCGCAAATTTACTCGATCACTTAATTGCAGCAAAGCCTTTATGCTCACGAGTTCGCGTGCTCCAAACGGCCATGGCAACAGTCGGTGACCTATTTCTGCCAGAAGGTCTCATATCAGTACGGAGTAGCCGTCACCCGCCAGTGGAAATTGTTCCTGTTCTTGACTCTGGTGGCGTTCGGTCTCTGCACTCTGGGCCTCAAGGATGCCCGCTTTGACACGGATTTCACCCAGTTTTGGATGTCAGGTGAGTCTCAGAGAGCTTGGCTTCAGTTTGGCATTTTAATTAAATGTCTCGGTTTCATATCTCCTTTCATCTTCTCTTCACTTCACTTTTATCTTATCCTGCTCTGTCTTCTCAAATCTCATCTCACCCTCTTGTCTCTCAGCTTATTTGACCTCTTCTCATCTCGCACATCTAATTCTAATCTCATCTTATCAGAACTTTTATTTTCTCTCGTCTCTTTGTTCGTCCATAATCATGGTGCAACTTGGCATTAATGCAAATAAATCCCATCTCATCTCCTCTGATCTGATCTCCTCTCATCTCATCTGATCTCTTCTGATCTCTTCTCATCTTATCTGATCTGATCTCCTCTCATCTCATCTGATCTCCTCTGATCTCTTCTCATCTTATCTGATCTCTTCTCCTCTCATCTCATCTGATCTCTTCTGATCTCTTCTCATCTTATCTGATCTGATCTCCTCTCATCTCATCTGATCTCCTCTGATCTCTTCTCATCTTATTTGATCTCTTCTCCTCTTATCTCATCTGATCTCTTCTCTCCTCTCATCTTATCTAATCTCCTCTAATCTGATCTCTGATCTCCTCTCCAATCTATTCCTGTCCTCTCATTCCATCTCCTCTGATCTCATCTCCTCTCCACTCCCCCAATCTCCTCTCAACTCCACTCCATTCTCTCCTCTCAATTTCCACCCCCTTTTCGCTGAGGAAAAAGCTGACTGCACGCATCAGTGATGAAAAAGATCCAAACGGATTCCAGTGTAGCTCACCGTCTGTATACAGTAGCTATTGAATTCCACACTAAAAGCAGAAATTCTTCTGCTAGTAAGTACCACTTTTATTGCTTTTGCACTGAAATAATAGCTCGGGGTTATAACTAAACGGAATTCTCGCAGCTCTTCAGCTGGAAAGAAGGGGATTAATATTCTCGTTACTTTTGCAATTATGATAAAAACTCCCCTATGCGGCCAATGTATGTATCGGTACAAGTTTGTTGAAATAGCAATTTTCAAACACATTGTTTTAAGCTTTAATTTCGAGAAAAGAAAATGATTTTTGTGCACACAGAGAAAACTTTTCCAAATAGTTTTCATTCTCGGACGAAAATGTGTTCTCAGTATAGAACTGCAGGTTCCCAGCTGTCTGAACTGCGCACAAGGTTTAAGTTAAAAGAATTCAATAGCTGACTGACTGCTTCAAAAGCATTTTTTGCGCTGAAACGAACTCGCTGTTCATAATGCAGCGCCCTGCATTGCTTGCTGTCTATTGCTGACCGCAATCCGATTTCAGCAAATCCGTCAGAGTCGTGTGTGTCCGCCAGTTTCTGCTGGGCATCACATATAACACACACCGTATTATTGTATAGATTTATAGTATTATTATTATTTATAATACCACTTTCTGCGCACCTAGCTATGCCAGCAACCCCCCCCCCCCCGGAAACTCGACTGCCTGGGTGGCCCAATGCTGCATAAGAGCTCCCCTTCTCTCCTAGAAGCGGGCCATTTTCTTATTTCATGCCCGCCCTGCCCGTTCTTCTCGCAACCCCCTCCCTGCAGTATGCGAGCTGTTTTGTTCAGCGCGCGTGCAGCTTTGGCAAGATTAAACTCTGGCTGCGAAACAGCAGCGGCGGCCACACAGATATAAAGTGATGAAGGAGTGCAGGAACCCACCGCAGACTGCTGCAGCCGCACAGAATTCTCTCTCTCCCTCTCCCTATCCGAAGGGCAGACGACTGTATATGCAGTAAAAAATTGAAAAGAGATGCGAAAGACAAGAATACCCTCATTAAATATGCAATGCTCGCTGCGGCCGGGGGTCGAAGGTGGGAGAGAGAGAGAGAGAGAGACCACCAAATGGCCACCCACGCCAATGGGTTATTAAGGGGGTTATGCATTCATCTGGCTATTGTGCTGGTGGCCTGTGCTGTGCGCCGTCCCGCTTGCAACTCTGTATGAAATTTTTTCCAAGATAAAGCGAAAACCTGCGTGAAATTTTGTGCCCCGCCTTGTGGCAGCAGTAAAATTAAAATTCATTTTTTTAACCTTTAATTGTTTACTAATAGCTCGCAATGGCTTGACGTTGCTGTGCAGCATGATTGATGGCTCTTTTAACAAGTACTTTCTTGTTGGTGACCGACAAAGATCCATTTAGTCCCAATCCTTGTGCTTCAATTATTGAGTCCCCGATCCTTGAGTCCCAATCATAAAACCCCAATCATTGAGTAACAATTTCTAGGTGCTTGGGTCCCGATGATTGAGTCGGAATCATTGATTCCAGACCATCAATTCCCGATCCAGTCCAGACCATCAATTCCCGATCCATTCCAGACCATCAATTCCCGATCCAGTCCAGACCATCAATTCCCGATCCATTCCAGACCATCAATTCCCGGTCCATTCCAGACCATCAATTCCCGATCCAGTCCAGACCATCAATTCCCGATCCATTCCAGACCATCAAGTCCCGATCCAGTCCAGACCATCAATTCCCGATCCAGTCCAGACCATCAATTCCCGATCCAGTCCAGACCATCAATTCCCGATCCAGTCCAGACCATCAATTCCCGATCCAGTCCAGACCATCAATTCCCGATCCAGTCCAGACCATCAATTCCCGATCCAGTCCAGACCATCAATTCCCGATCCATTCTAGACCATCAATTCCCGATCCAGTCCAGACCATCAAGTCCCGATCCAGTCCAGACCATCAATTCCCGATCCAGTCCAGACCATCAAGTCCCGATCCAGTCCCGACCATCAAGTCCCGATCCAGTCCGGACCATCAATTCCCGATCCAGTCCCGACCATCAAGTCCCGATCCAGTCCAGACCATCAATTCCCGATCCAGTCCAGACCATCAAGTCCCGATCCAGTCCAGACAATCAATTCCCGATCCAGTCCAGACCATCAAGTCCCGATCCAGTCCCGACCATCAATTCCCGATCCAGTCCCGACCATCAAGTCCCGATCCAGTCCAGACCATCAATTCCCGATCCAGTCCAGACCATCAAGTCCCGATCCAGTCCAGACAATCAATTCCCGATCCAGTCCAGACCATCAAGTCCCGATCCTTGGTTCCCGATCATCAATTCCCCATCATCAAGTCCCGATCATTGGTTCCCGATCATAAAGTCCCAATCCTTGGTTTCCGATCACAAAGTCCCGATCCTTGGTTTCCGATAATAAAGTCCCGATCATAAAGTCCTGATCCTTGTTTCCCAATCATCAAGTCCCTATCATCCTTGAGACCCAATAATTAAATCCCGACCTCAGAAGTCCCACAATGATAGTTTCACTCCCCAATGCCGGGTCGAAGTCCCAGAGTCCCTAGTTAAAAGTCCGGATTCTCGCAAACCGAATTCATCCCCGCAATTAAAAGAATCCCCTTCCCAAACTGATCCAATTCTGATCCTACCAGAAGGGTTTCGCCCCAGAAATAGCGAAACTTAGTCTCCATCGCTACAAAAACATCGACCTTAATAAATTAATGGCTGCAGACTGCGGTGGTTCCAGCAGAATTCCGCTCCCCTCATAACTGTTTATACAAAGCGCTCGGAGACGCTTCTGCTGCTTTTGTTATTCAAGATAGTTTATGCCACTAAGGCAGATACCCTGTCCGCCTGTGCTGTGGGTCTGAATTGCTATCATGTGCTGACTTATGCTCGTAGCAGTGGCACTGAGGGATCTCTGGATTAAATCTGCCTCATCTCTGCCTCACCTCTGCCTCAGCATTGCCTCACCTCTGCCTCCCGCCTCACCTCTGCCTCAGCATTGCCTCACCTCTGCCTCAGCATTGCCTCACCTCTGCCTCAGCATTGCCTCACCTCTGCCTCAGCATTGCCTCACCTCTGCCTCAGCATTGCCTCACCTCTGCCTCAGCATTGCCTCACCTCTGCCTCAGCATTGCCTCACCTCTGCCTCAGCATTGCCTCACCTCTGCCTCAGCATTGCCTCACCTCTGCCTCAGCATTGCCTCCCCTCTGCCTCAGCATTGCCTCACCTCTGCCTCCCGCCTCACCTCTGCCTCAGCATTGCCTCACCTCTGCCTCAGCATTGCCTCACCTCTGCCTCCCGCCTCACCTCTGCCTCAGCATTGCCTCACCTCTGCCTCAGCATTGCCTCACCTCTGCCTCCCGCCTCACCTCTGCCTCAGCATTGCCTCACCTCTGCCTCAGCATTACCTCACCTCTGCCTCAGCATTGCCTCCCCTCTGCCTCAGCATTACCTCACCTCTGCCTCAGCATTGCCTCCCCTCTGCCTCAGCATTACCTCACCTCTGCCTCAGCATTGCCTCCCCTCTGCCTCAGCATTACCTCACCTCTGCCTCAGCATTGCCTCCCCTCTGCCTCAGCATTACCTCACCTCTGCCTCAGCATTGCCTCCCCTCCGCCTCAGCATTGCCTCACCTCTGCCTCAGCATTGCCTCACCTCTGCCTCAGCATTGCCTCACCTCTGCCTCAGCATTGCCTCACCTCTGCCTCAGAACTCTGAGCCCTTCTTCGTTTAGTTCTTTCCACTATCCCATCAGCTCAGCGGCTGTGTTGTGCGCAATGGTCCCCCCTCTCAGCTCTCCTTAATAATTATATATTGTGGCGGTAAAGTTGGTTATATTTTTACAAGCTCATTCCCATGATTTTACAACATAAGCGCCAGGATGCAGTGGCGAACTTGAACTTGGAGAACATTTTTTTGCCGCAGGAAATATTGTTTAAGAACTGCCCTCTGGCAGCTTCGGTGCAGTCTTTAGATTATGCCGTGAGGTGGGGATGCCAAATGAGAATGATTGTGGGGCTCGGGTTCAGTTTACTGCAAACTTGATAATGCGTTTTGAAGACAGGGAAGACGGAGAAGAGCCAGCCCCCGACCTGGGTGGTCTTTGGCAAACGTTTGACGCCAGATTTTGAAGATAGATAAATTTTTAGCTGGTTACAGTTTCGTGTCTTGTGACCTGGCCTTAAAAGTGCAAATTAACATTGCCAGCAGCTGCCAAGGCCGAAATTCTAGCTCTGAATCTGACAATTCCTGTTTCAGAATCTGAAAATTCCAACTTCAGAATCTGACAATTCCAATTTCAGAATCTGACAATTCCTGTTTCAGAATCTGACAATTCCAATTTCAGAATCTGACAATTCCTGTTTCAGAATCTGAAAATTCCAATTTCAGAATCTGACAATTCCAACTTCAGAATCTGACAATTCCAATTTCAGAATCTGACAATTTCAACTTCAGAATCTGACAATTCCAATTTCAGAATCTGACAATTCCAACTTCAGAATCTGACAATTCCAATTTCAGAATCTGACAATTCCAACTTCAGAATCTGACAATTCCAATTTCAGAATCTGACAATTCCTGTTTCAGAATCTGAAAATTCCAATTTCAGAATCTGACCATTCCAATTTCAGAATCTGACAATTCCAATTTCAGAATCTGACCATTCCAATTTCAGAATCTGACCATTCCAACTTCAAAATCTGACAATTCCAACTTCAGAATCTGACAATTCCAACTTCAGAATCTGACAATTCCAATTTCAGAATCTGACAATTCCAACTTCAGAATCTGACAATTCCAACTTCAGAATCTGACAATTCCAATTTCAGAATCTGACAACTCCAACTTCAGAATCTGACAATTCCAACTTCAGAATCTGACAATTCCAACTTCAGAATCTGACAATTCCAACTTCAGAATCTGACCATTCCAATTTCAGAATCTGACAATTCCAACTTCAAAATCTGACAATTCCAACTTCAAAATCTGACAATTCCAACTTCAAAATCTGACCATTCCAACTTCAGAATCTGACAATTCCAACTTCAGAATCTGACAATTCCAATTTCAGAATCTGACAACTCCAACTTCAGAATCTGACAATTCCAACTTCAGAATCTGACAATTCCAACTTCAGAATCTGACCATTCCAATTTCAGAATCTGACAATTCCAACTTCAGAATCTGACCATTCCAGTTTACTCACAACAGAGAAGGGTTAGCCTAATTCCATCTCCCACTCAACCCACAGACGAAGGTCGCAGCGCCAAGGCCCAGGACTCAGAGCTGCTCCGCAACTATCCCAGCGTGATGTCCTCCTCAACTCAGCTGCTCATGCAGCTCCCCTCTCGTCGGCAGGAGCCGCCATCAGCCGACGCCGCCGACGACAACACCGCCGCGGACTCCGTCCTGACGAAGCGGCAGCTGCTCGCCCACATGCGCCTGCTGGAACGGGTAGTCAGCGCAGACGTTCGAGTCTTCAACCTGCCCGTGCAATCCATCAGGCTGGAGCAGCTGTGCCTGAAATTCGACCTCGGCCAGCTGGAGATCCCCGATCACGTGCGCGGCTTCATGGAGGCCCTGCTGCCCTGCCGGATTGTCACCCCGTTGGACTGCTTCTGGGAGGGCGCCAAGCTGCTCGGGCCGAGGGGGTCAGTCCGGCTGCCGGGAATCGGACTGATGGGCAGCTAGTGAGAGCCGCATTTCTGAAATCCCGACTCTGAAATCCCGGCTCTAAGATCCCGATTCTGAGATCTTGATCCCGACTCTGAAATCCCGATTCTGAGATCTTGATCCCGACTCTGAAATCCCGATTCTGAGATCTTGATCCCGACTCTGAAATCCCGATTCTGAGATCTTGATCCCGACTCTGAAATCCCGATTCTGAGATCTTGATCCCGACTCTGAAATCCGATTCTGAGATCTTGATCCCGACTCTGAAATCCCGATTCTGAGATCTTGATCCCGACTCTGAAATCCGATTCTGAGATCTTGATCCCGACTCTGAAATCCCGATTCTGAGATCTTGATCCCGACTCTGAAATCCCGATTCTGAGATCTTGATCCCGACTCTGAAATCCCGATTCTGAGATCTTGATCCGACTCTGAAATCCCGATTCTGAGATCTTGATCCGACTCTGAAATCCCGACCCTGAAATCTCGATTCTGAGATCTAGATTCTGCAACCCCGATTCTGAGATCTAGATTCTGAGATCCCGATTCTGAGATCCCGATTCCTCAAAATCGTCAAAGTCCCCAATAATAACAGGCCGTATGAATAACCCAACTCAGAATTTGCCCGCCAAAAAGGAACACAGTGGCCAAATTGCGCCTGGCAAGTGGCGACTGTCTTTTATGGAATGGAATTCAAGCACAGATGCGCTCCGAGCCCCTCCCACTCGGAAGACAAAGCGGCTGCGGTGGGTCCCCAGCTCAGCCAGAATGTCTCATACTCATAGATTCATATCTGTCTGCGTGCCTGTCAGCTCAACTCCTGCCTCAAAATCATTTCACTGCGCATTGGCGAGCTCTGCGCCTCTTGAATGAGTCTCAAACTGCTTGAATCAGATGACTCAAAACTCGGGATACCCCCCCCCCCACTGGATACTCGCATTCGCCACTCTCACTGCGAATTCTCATTTTCTACCTGTGACGCCTGCCTGTCTTCTTTCTTAATAGAGTAAGTGCTTCGAAAAAAAGAGAAAAAAGTCATCAGCCTGGGGGTCCCCCGGTGCGTGAGAGTCCAGCCAGTGCCCTGCTGACTCAACTGGCTCACTTTCCATTTGCCTGCCGGCCTTGCTTTCTACATTCTGCTGCTGGATGCGCTGGAATGCGCTGAACACGCTACTCTGAGTAGGGCTTAGTAAACAGAAAACAAAAAGATATATTCTGACTTTTAGTAGCCCTAATATCCTCTCCATCTATTTGCAATTTCACCCTTCTCCCTCCACAATATCACCTATCTCTGTCTTTCAGCTCACCATAATCCCTTAATCTCACCCTAATCCCCTCAATCTCACCTAATCCCCTCAATCTCACCCTAATCCCCTCAATCTCACCCTTATCCTCTCAATCTCGCCCTAATTCCTTCAGTCTCATCCTAATCCCCTCAATCTCATTCTAATCCCCTCAATCTCACCCTAATCCCCTAAATCTCACCCTAATCCCCTAAATCTCACCCTAATCTACTCAATCTCGTGCCGTAATCCCCAAGCTCGTCCTTTTCCATCTACAATTTCACCCTAAACCACCTGAAATCTCACTCTTCTCCATCTCCAATCCGCTCCCGTTCGCAGCCTCCCCAACGCATCGCCGGCCAGCCTGAAGGACCTGGACCGGACCTACCGCTGGACCAACCTGGACCCGCAGTCGGTGCTGCAGTCATACACCCGCATTATCAAGACTAGCAGCTTCCCGCCTAAGCACCCAGGCGCGTCCCCAGACTCCGAGCGGCGTCATCACCCGATAGACCGACTGGCCCGGGCCCTGTCCAGCGTGGGCCTGAGGCACGGCTACACCGGCGCCCCTGCCTGGACCCCGGCGATCCGCAATGCCCCCCGGACGGCCGGGCCAGGGCCAACCACAGCGTGCTGGACACGCTGAGCCCGCGGCTGCTCCGGCTTCGCCGAGAAGCTCATCAACTGGCCAGCGCGAGAAGCTGATTGGCGGCGCCAGCCGCGACCCAGACACTGGCCGGCTGACTAGCGCCGGGCTCTGCTCAGCGCCTTGGTGCTCAAGAGTCCCGAACATCTGCTGCGCGAATATCGGCAAAATCAACCGCTTAACGACTGGTCGCTTGATAAGACTAAGCGGCTGCTGGACGCCTGGTGGGAGCACTTTAACAAGGTGGGCGCGCGCGGATTCGGGACTGGGACTGTGTGACTTTTGGGACTCGGAACTGGGACTGTGTGACTGTTGGGACTCAGGACTAGGACTGTGTGACTGTTGGGACTCGGGACTGGGACTGTGTGACTGTTGGGACTCGGAACTGGGACTGTGTGACTGTTGGGACTCAGGACTAGGACTGTGTGACTGTTGGGACTCGGGACTAGGACTGTGTGACTGTTGGGACTCGGGACTGGGACTGTGTGACTGTTGGGACTCGGGACTAGGACTGTGTGACTGTTGGGACTCGGGACTGGGACTGTGTGACTGTTGGGACTCGGGACTGGGACTGTGTGACTGTTAGGACTCGGGACTGGGACTGTGTGACTGTTGGGACTCGAGATTGGGACTGTGTGACTGTTGGGACTCGGGACTGGGACTGTGTGACTGTTGGGACTCGGGACTGGGACTGTGTGACTGTTAGGACTCTGGATTGGGACTGTGTATTGTTTTTTTGCTGGGACTCGAACTCAAGACCACTACCCGCCCCGCAGCTGGTCGCCGAGGAGAACAGCCGGCACGGGGAGCCCATCTTCGTGGCATTCAACGAGCAGCAGTCAGTCAACGAGGCTCTCGGCGAGGCCACCCGCGCCGTTCACTGGACCAAGTGGAGCCTCCTGATCGCCGGCTGCTGCGCCTACGCCATGGCCGTCCTGTTCGACTCGCACTCGCTGCTGCACAGCCAGCTGACTGTCGCCTGCCTGACCCTGCCGCTGCTGCTGTTGTCCGTCACCGGCGGCCTCGGGCTCGCCTGCTGGTGCGCGTGCCGCTGGACCTGCTGTCCGTGCAGGTGCGTGCGCTGGGATCCGGGATCGGGTATTGGTATATTGGGTTGAAGATTTGGGATTTGGGATCTGGGATTCGAGATCTGGGATTTGAAATCTGGGATTGGAGATCTGCTATTTGGGATCTGAGAGTTGGGAATCATTGGGATTTGGGATCTGGAATTTTTTATCTGGGAGTTGGGATCTGGAATTTGGGACCTGGGATTTGGGATTTTAGCTGTGGGATCTGGGATTCGGGATCTAGGATTTGGATCTCGTATTCGAAAGCAGGGATTCGGGATTTGATATTCGAGAATCGGGATTTAATAATCGGTATTTGGGAACAGGGATTTTGGATATGAGCCGTGATTTTATGTCTAGAATTGGGGATAGTTCTAGATTTAACTATCGGATTGGGGGATATCGTATATACTGGTAGGATTCGAATCTGAAATCGGAAGAATCAATCAAGTTTGGAATTGTGTATCCGCGCTTGACATTAAATAAATCATCTATTATATATGAAAATTAAAAAAACACACCTGCTCCATTCCTACAGGTGCTGCCATTTGTTCAGCTGGGAATCGGCACTCTCTATTGCTTGCTAATGGCCAATTGCTACAATCACCTGTACCAGACTAAGCGAGCCTGCCCAGCATCACGTGAGTTCCTTCTGCCCACCTGTGATGATGGAGTCATTTTCCCTTTCGCTATCCATAGACTATTCTTCCCATAGACTATTCTTCCATAGACTATTCTTCCATAGACTGTTCTTTCCGCTAGACTGTTCTTCCATAGACTGTTCTTTTCCATAGAATGTTCATCCCATAGAATGTTCTTTCCATAGACTTTTCTTCCCAGACTGTTCTTCCCATAGACTATTCTTCCATAGACTATTCTTCCCATAGAC